>CAJUYH010000208.1:0-80493 GCA_910591685.1 Galerucella tenella | reverse complement strand
TCTCGAACCGTGGAAAGAACTTTGTGTACAGTCGGAAATTCTTTTCCAAAGAAGAACGCTTGCACTTTCCTTCGAAGTCTTTCTTTTAAATGATTTTCCTGGAGCTTTACGTGCTGTTTGAAACTCTCCACATTTCTCTTTTTTAAAAACACCAAGCGTACTATAACTAATTCCATCCTGTGTCATCAACACTTTTACATAAATATTTGTCTCTAAATGATTTAAAACAATTAAATATAAAAAATGTTTTTTCATTTCATATCAAACATTTATTGGCAAATAGGTACTTATTAAAAATAATCTTATGATACGGATTTGTACCTAATCTTTAATACACAGGGCTTTTGGTCTGTCCAAACCTTTTTCTAATGTTATCTGTACAGCTTATGGATATAAAAGTCCAATAAATAACCGAATCTCAATCATTTAAAAAACTTTGGGAAATATTTATTTTGTTTGTAATAATTTAAAATTACCATTCTAAATTTTGCATTAGGAATTAGGTCTCTCGTACATAAAGATAGACTATAGACAGATACTCAAAGTTTTAACAACCTTTATTACTATACACTATGTATATTATTGTCCCATTAGCCACAACTATAAATTATACAGAATAATGGGAGTACCTGGGTACCTTAGATCTTAAACGTTTTAAATACATTAATACGATAGGCTGCTAAAATTAATTAGCTAGGTACCTACCCAATTTCATTGTAAAAAATATTTATAAAATCAGGAAACAAAAATGCAAGTTATAAATAACAATAATTCACCGAGTAGATATTACCTACATTATAATATACTTGACCTTCCCCAAATCAAAATCAATGTAAACATAGCCTCCCTTAACGACGTGGAAATTAAAAAAATCACTCACCCTTAAAATACGTCCGTCAGAAATATTATACGTTCACGGCCCTTTTAAATAACCAAAATTTCAATGAGAAATAAATTAAAACACCAGCTACCGATCGATTTTTATGTCAATTTGTGTCCGAATTTTATTTTTTCACGTAATTAAATATATCCTAGCAATGTGTGTACCTCATGCCTCAACGTTATACAAGTGACTAATACAATACCATACCGACCGGAGTCTAGCATTTCATAATATTTGAAAGATTTCCATGCCTGTCTCGGCGGTGCTGCCGGTTTTCTTCTTTCGTCGGATAAGCTAATACCTGTTACGTTATAAATTATAACGTTATAGTATAGCTGGTATACTTCGTTCCAAAGAAGTTTTGTTTTGACTTATGCCAACATGATTGATTTATTAAAAAAAGCGAAAAATAATGCCTAAGAGTATGATTATTATACAACCAGTGGCGGATTTACCACTAGGCAGACTAGGCAACCGCCTATGGCCGCAGTTCCTAGGGGGCAGCAAGGCAAGAGCATTTTTGTAGATCGTATAAGCTGCGCGCCAATGTTATGCTAGTTTCAACGTTGCCAAGTTGAGGCTCTATTTGTTTTAAAACAGCACTTAAGAAATCTGCCAAAAATTTGCCATTTTCGGTTATATTTTAGAAAATACATCCCGGTTGTAGGGGCCGCTCGAAAAGCCTTGCCTGGGGCCTCCAATGTCTTATATCCGCCACTGTATACAACTGAAAAGTATGGCTGATAAATAATATTTGAAAGTAATTTTTTTATTCATATAATTTATCTATTATTTATTTGGGTAAATATTAACAATCCCGGCTTTTGCGCAAAAGCTCCAAATTGTATTCCCACAATTATTGTGGCCATGTAAAATTAAGAAGGAGGAACCCATAAAACCCAAAAACAGCAAATATGAAAATCACCTGTTATCTAATTATCATAATAATATATACATATCACAAATCGTCGCTATCGTCAGTGTCACTGCCAGTGTGTCGTTTAGTCCGTCGGAGCCTAACCTAACCTAAACTAACCTCATTTTATAATACCCCGTGATTTTGTAAAAATCTCATTTCGACATTGAAATTTTACAATTGCTTCATACATAATTTCAGCATAGTATATAAACAAGTTTATATACTATGATTTCAGGATATATTATACAGAATATTCGCAGTGATTGTTAACGACTTCTTTTGGCATTGCGGTTTGCGGGTGGTTTTGTCTAGGTTTCAGGGGGGGAGGGGCTCTACCTTCTTCTGCCGTCTATTCCAGTGCTACCATTCATTGTTCTTTCACACCGTTTTTGTCTTTTTTTTTCGCAAAAGCTGCGATTGTAAACAATTGCCTTTTTTTGTGCTACGGAAGATATATCGATTTACGAATTTTCATTTTTCAAATGAAAACCATTTTTCGTATTTTCTTGATCTGACGCGAATGTCATAAATTTTCAATACATTCGTAAAATTAATTCCGTTTATATTGTGTCGAGTGATATAAATTTTTTGAAATAAAAATATAAAATCTTAAAGTGATTTTCATTGTAAAACGTCAAAAAATAATCTATCGAATACCACACGAGAGTTCGATGATTTAGATAATAATTCCCCAGGCCTTGCTACCATTTCGCATTTAATTTAGTGTTTTTTCTTACAAAATAAATTTAATCTATTTTTCAGGATCTAAATTTTCCCGACTACGGATCAGTTGTTGTTTACTGTACTGTATGTATTTATTTAAAGTTACAAATCATTTGGACGGCTTTTTCTGATAAAAGTTTAATATACATAATTTTAACGTTACTAGCGGCAACACCGCAACTATCACATTCCCTTAGCTTATGGCGTTTTATACGCCGCCGGCCGGCGAATGAATTCTCGCGGCTACAATTCTGATAAAATTAAAAATTGGCAAGGTTTCATTATACACAGAGTAACGAAAACGAAAGCCGAGGAAAATCTTTTTATGTGTTAATAGAACGAAAGACTTTTTTAGAGAAAAGTTATCCGGAATATATTGATTATGTGGCCAGTTCAATATGCTCTGAGTTATTATTTTGTTGGATGTGTTCCAGTCTCCATTTTTAGCGAGTTGACGGACTGACAGAGTGATCAGGCAACGGAATCTGATAGGTCTACCTGCAGTATAATCATCAGGAACTAACTATCAGTTTACATTTAGGATTTTCTTGGGAGTCAAAAGACGTTTCTGATGTTGCTTCCACGTATCCACAAAATTTCATCCAAGATATTCTTTATGCCTTTCAGATTTGTGTGTTTAATCCGGTCAATTCAGATATAAAAATAGTGGTCAAATAACAAAAACTCCCGGAAAATTGAAATTTCGTAGAAAGCTTGGGTTTACAATGAGAAAGTATGTTTTAAAAGTTGGTACCCATTAATCTCAAGGGAGCTACAAAAATTATTCGGGTCAAAGGTCAAAATTTGAGGTTTTAGAGTTTTTTTTCGAAAACGGTATAATTGAAATAGCAATAAAAAGACTCCTATTGATTATTTACTTTCTGAAACGTGGAAAATCTCAACGACGAACAGAAATATATTCTTCATTAATTTTATCTGCTTATATCCAAAATGCAAAAAGCAATATTTTATTTTTATATGCAATAACCGGCAGCGATACTACATCAGCATGTATAGAAGGGGCAAAACTTCAGTAAAATTATTTAAAAAAAAGATTTGATTGACTGCGCAAAATTATTTAAAGAAACTGATTCTTCTCCGCAAACAATAACCACAGCAGGAATTCGCTCCCTCCTTGCTGTTTATGGAGCTCCACAAAAAATTTATTGTCTAGCTATTTGTAACGCGCTTTATTAGATATGACAATATTACAGGCTGTCACATAGCTATAGCTTTTACATGGGGGGGTTTTGGTTTTTTTCATCTGATAGGCTTAGAAGTGGAAAGCTTTATTGAAGGCGCCGCCTAAGGCAAAAAAAATCGAGTGCCACGACCTAAAGCAATTTTTCAAGTTCAAGAAATAATGTTGAGTTAATTATTTGTTTGACTTTTGGCTACATCTAAAAGTATTTTTAAACATCGTTTTTCGTTTTGCCCCCTTCTGCTGAAATGGTTATAACCATGTATATATATTTTTTAAAGGAGCCTTCCCTTCGCCGGCACCACCACAGCCTCTTGGGCTTATTGTGGATTCTCCTAACATTCTGACTACAGTCTATTGAGCCAATCCGTTCCCTGTATTAGCTCATACAGGTTCTTTACTGGTTGGTTGTAGTCTTCTGGAGTCATTTGGGGTCTTCCATTTAGTTTTTGCCTCCTGTGGTCCAGCGTCTCACAGTTGAATAATATGTGCAGAGCTGTTTCAGTGTCCTTTTTGCATCTCCTGCATGTGGGGTTTCCGTTATACAGCCCTATTTTGTTCAGGTGCTCCTTTGTGGGAAAGTGTCCCGTAAGAAGTAGTGCGTAGTTTGTTCCTGCTCATTGAGAGCAGTTCTTTTGCTACTTTTTCTGATGGTTCTTTTATAAATTTCTTCCCATGTGTTTGCCTGGGCGTATTCTTCCAGAGTTTTATGGATTGTTCTTTTACCCACCCTTTTAACCATGACCTAGTGGAGCATCTGGGGATGCCCACAGATGGTTCGGATCGGTTCATCAGTGTTGACGATTCTGCTCTTGCAAGCGATTCCTTTGTGACCTGGGACCCATTCAGTATTACACTGTTCCGAGTCGCCAGTCTTCTAAGCTCTTCGCCGCATTCCCATACCAGCCGAGATGTTACCTGTATATTAATTTGGGAGCACCTATTTTAAAAAGTGATAGATGATTGGAAATTGAAGCTTTTATTAAAACAGAAAATCAATCTCACAAAAGAAAATTTAACCTCTTCAGCTAAATTATTCACAATTGTTGAGGAATCTATTTCTATTGCCACATCCCGATGAATACTCATATTGCGGCGGTATGCTAATGAAAATTATTGTACCTTTATTGTATTTTCTATGGGGAGGGTTTAAACCCCCAAACCTTATATATACGTCCCTGATTACAGGAAACTGTAATAATACTTTACCGATATTCAACCTTTGTCAAAAATATTCGAGACAAGAGACAAGTACAATTATCATTTCTCCCCCCAACAAGCATCTGTTATTCAACACATGCTTCGAATATTCCATCAAGTTCAGACATGGCTAGGCAATCAACTTAACCCAGAAGACAAGGGTTGGAGATTCATAGATAAAACTTTGGAACCGATTTAAAGTTTACTGCCTCCCGCTCCAGAAAAACTACATAATTCTATTTTTTGCAATTGCATGTAATTTTGATGAAGAGACAACTGATTCATCTTCACTCTTCATCAGTTGAATAATAATTGATGAAAATCCAGCAAGAGGAAGGGGAAGAAGAAAAAGAAATCGAACAATACATTACTGGTGATACCTTGAAGAGTATGAATCAGATTAAAATATAAAAAAAAGGTAGAACGTGTCGCGGGACACACGGTAGGAACTTTAGTTCCTTTTAAGCAAAAATTATGTAATACATCTGACGTTATAGATAAACGATTTGCATATTCTTTGGTGGTTGAGTAGTAAGCATACCAGACTCTTACGCAGTATACCCGGGTTAAATTCCCCCTGAGGAAGATTTTTTTTATTGTTAATTTTATTTTTAAATAATTCATGAGGGAGTCCGACTGGCAACATCTACTAATAACAGCATCGTATATTTAAAAAATGAAACCGTAGCATTATACAAATTGGACATTCAAGAACTGTACGTTTACCACAAAATTAGTGGAAACATAAAATTGAATTGTAAAATGTTTAATTTGAAGTTATATTACAGTTTATAGAAATTTTTATTTTCTAGATTTTTTCTTAAGTGGGTCGTAAAAAAAATATGCTGTTCGACTCGTGTGGATTGTCCATATCGCACTTGAACGATTGAGCAATCCGCCTACGGCGTCGTGCTCAAACTTCGTCCTCGTGCGATATGGCCATCATATCCACACTAGTTGCACAAACTACAATTTCTTTCAAAATATGCCCTTTTACATTTAAAAACAACCTGCCAAATGTCAAATCAATTTATCCATCCATTTTAAAGTTATCGAATTAAAACATTCAAATTTTCAAAATTTCAACACCCTGTATTTCGAAAAGTAAATGTGCTAGACCCCTTAATCGCGCAAAAAAAATTATGGAAATAGTAGTAAAAATGTATCCCAACAAATTCAAGTAGATCACCAGCACTGCGAATACCAGCTTTGCATAGAATTTCAATATAGCATCGGTGGTTCAGTGGTAGAATGCTCGCATTGCACGCGGGCGGCCCGGGTTCGAATCCGGGCAGGAGCATATTTATTATTATGAATCGCTGCTTCGTAAACGAGAGAGAGACTAAGGAGGCACAAGCACACAAAAGCAAGGCACATAACGAAGCAATGTAACATAACGCAGCGTAACGTAACGCGTAACGGTCAGATCTTTTGCGTCGCGACCCCTGGTCGCTCAAACATAACCTGGCGTAAAGAACTAAAGTTCCAAAAAATCAAAACTACAGTTGAAGTCAATATCCAATATTATTATTCATTATGCATTTAAAAAAAGAATTGTCCCTAAAAATTACCATATAGGAATAGGCATACTGGGGAAATCACGTTAAAAAAACGCGTCAAGTAGGTACACTACCTCACAGGTAGCGTGGAAATGTGTGCATATCATGTATAACCTGATTCTTACAATCGCGATATCTCGGAAATGGTGACTCTTAGCAAAAATCAAGAATACTATTTTTCAGATAATTCATCCACAACTTTGGTCTGAATTACTTTTTCGATCAGAAAAAAATTCAAAAAATCTCAAATTTTGACCATTGACCCCGAATAACTTCTGTAGCTCACATGGGATTAATGGGGACTTTCTC
The DNA here is from genome assembly GCA_910591685.1 of Galerucella tenella. Lineage (NCBI taxonomy): Eukaryota > Metazoa > Arthropoda > Insecta > Coleoptera > Chrysomelidae > Galerucella > Galerucella tenella. Next base: position 73,699 of record CAJUYH010000208.1, on the reverse strand, counting down.
ATGGTAAACCCAAGCTCTCTGCAACATTTCAGCTTTCCGGAAGTTTTGTTATTTCAATTGTCTAAATTGACTGGAGTAGGTATGATTTCAACCGTATCTCTGCTAGCTCCCTCAAGGCATTTTCTTCCATCCTCAGAACAATCGTGATTCACTGTGCTTATGATGATTTCCTAGTATCCTCTAACCTTCTGATTTCAGATCCGTGCTCTAGGTTTTCAGAAGTGTAGACGTAAAAACTGAGTAGTACCTACCTAGGGGTTCAACACTTGACTAATGATACCTACTCTTACGAGGATGAGCCATCCTATTGTGTATGAAATCGTTGCTTTTTCCACATGTAGCATTTCATATAAAATATTGCTCTCTCATGTTTTAGTCAACAGTCAATACATTAATCTCATGGTGAGATTCTCACTATAGAGTCCCTTAAGAATACGGGGCCGGAGGACTCCCCACAGAGGAGCTCAACTATATGTAAATGCATGTCCATTTTCTTTCAACTTTATCTAGTACATAATTTGATAATTTCTTTCGGAATTATACCCGCCAAATTATTAAGTGTACAATGATGGCCACTTAACAAATCTGCTCTAAAGATCATCTGCCATCTTTTTCCTTACCTCTAAATTCCACGCCATCAAAACTCTTTTTTGTTTGTTTCGGATATCTGGCGACCCGGAAAGTATTTTTGGAAATTTTCACCCCTCACCTCAAGTAATTTTCGTCGACTTTTCACCTGAACCGTTTTTGGGATAGGTCAATTTTTCCCCATTTTGTCCCCCAGGACGGAATATTTTTGTAGGTAGGAATTTGTCCCCATAATATAAAAAAAATAATTACATAAATGTAATGTATGCAGAAACTAGCAGAGGGGCTGCTACAATAGGATCATTGAAAATATTTATTATAGGACTAGACAATGGAAGATACAACTAGTGAGATCAGAAGAATGCATAAGCCAGACATAGATAGATAAATAAGGGACTTGTGTGCTTCTAGGTTCCTTTCCACTGCGTCCTGTTATTCTAGAGTTCCTTGTCTAGGTTCGTCCTTAATACTAGACTTCGGATGGCAAAATTCAGGTCCTCCATATATGGGGAGGGTTGTGGTTTTTCCTCCCCCAAGATTGAAAACCTCATCCAAGCCAGGCCTTCGCAGTATGTGCACTGAGGTTTCCTCATCTTCTTGGCAAAACATGCATATTATTGTTTCTGCGAATCCGATGTTACAATGCCCTGTAAGGAGCTCAGCCAGGATCCTGATTGTCTTCCTATTCTGGCTCAACAGAGATTCCGTGAATGAAATCTTTGGCCTGCCTCACTCCTGGCGGCTTGTTCTACCATTCACGAGACTGCTTTTTTGTCCTACTGTATTGCTATTTGTTTTTTGCAGCGCTTTCGCTATACCACAGAAAGGAAGGTTCTGTTCTGTGCCAATGGTAGCACAACGTGCCCCTACATGGGTTAGTGAGTCTGACTCTTCATTGCCTTTTTTATTTGAGTGGCCTGGTATCCAGGATAAGGACAATCTATTATATATGACTGCCCAGCTTTTGTAGCGTCTCCAAGCAGTCCCAAACAAGTTTGGAGTTTATCTGCATGGAACTGATTGCTTCAGTCCCAAACAAGTTTGGAGTTCATCTGCATGGAACTGATTGCTTTTATAGCCGCTTGCCTGTCGGAGTATATATGGTTATGGTCCTTTCCTCAAATTCTTGCCTTAATAGCTCTCTTGCACAGTGTTGTATTGCTGCAATTTCTGCCTGGAATATCGTCACATGTTTACCCAAGACTTATCTTTGGATTGGCCATATACAGGGTGCGGCACCGAAAACGAAACAGATCGCATATCGTGAGGAAACATTTTTTTGAGAAAATGCAAAGAGAGCTGGATTTTTATTTCAAGGGGGACCTCTATCGATCATATCCTCAACTATCCTACATCCCTCCCCTCCCCTCTGTCACTATTACCAATAAAATTGAAATAGGGAAAGTACTAAGTGTGACACATCATTGAAAAGGTAATTTTATAAGGAATTGACTATGTGACAGTTTTGATTTTGGCGCCATCTTGCGAAAAAAGTTTCCGTATTTTAAATTGATACTCCAATTGAAAGCAAAACTCAACTATTTAATATACAATTTATAATAAAAATTGAAAAAAATAGAAAAGTGAACAGAAAAATTAAATTGGAAAATTTAGAACAACTCCCATAATTAAAAACCAAATTACTTCAATGTAAATGCTCAAAGTGTTGTCCATTATAACTTCCGTACACGAATATAAATTATTCTCGAATCTTTGTTTGACGTTTTGGAGCATTTCTAGAGTTATTTGATGACATTCAGTAATAATACGTTCGTGTAACTCTTCTAGGGAACCTGGCTGAGTGGTGTATATTTTACTTTTCAGATATCCTCATAAAAAATAATCTATGGGGGACACATCAGGAGATCGTGGAGGCCATTCAATAAATCCTCTTCCTCCAATCCAATGTGTAGGAAAGTTTTCATTTAAGTACTGACGAACCGCTGCAGCAAAATGTGGAGGAGCCCCGTCCTGTTGAAATATTAGGTGATCTTCAAGGTATCGGTTATCGTTTTCTACACCTTCCTCGGTTTTTGAGCCATCTGTGTAGCAGGCCATTTCTGCATTAATTGGAGGTCCTTCCTTCCATGCCTCTCTTTTTGTTTTGAAGTTTTTCTCAAAGCTATACTTTTTTTATACTCGTCCGATGGCATTCCCATTATAGGGTCGATTTCCAACTCATTGTATAGCTCGTTATACACCTTACCGTGTAGCCTACTAATAGGTGCTTGCTTTCTGGCCAATCTATTACTGATTAACCTTGCTTCCTATTGTATGTAGACATGAAGTGGCGGCAGGTTCATCAAGACTTCTAGTGCAGCTGTTGGAGTTTTCCTCTTGGCTCCCGTGGCAGCCAGGCAAGCTTGCCTTTGGATTCTCACCGGCCCCTGTCTTCAGAGTCTTTGGCCACCATACCACCGAACCATCATCTATCAGTTCTTTTTTCAATTTCTTGGGAAATTAAACCACAATATTTTTAAATTCTTTATTTCAACGTTTAAATTTTTTCTGTTGTGTCAGTTAGGGATAAAAAAATTAATTTCTACTCATTTTTTCTTGACAACGGTAGCTGGAACGCTACCGAAACGTTGAAATAAAGAATTTAAAAATATTGTGGTTTAATTTCCCAAGAAATTGAAAAAAGAATGAATAATATACCACAAGGAACATACAGAACATATCATCTATCAGGGTATGACTCTGGTATGAATGCCTAAAAGCCAGAGTAAAACAAGTCATTCCCATACCTGCATAATGTATAGCAATACAGTTTCCTAGAGCAGAACACTCCTACTAAATAGAAGAGGAATACTTGCCTAAACTGAAACCTGCGAATATTCTAAAATTTCTCCATGAAATAGGTCCAAAGGAGCTACTAGTCTCCGAGATTTTCCTCAAGAACTAAGCAGAAGAAAGAGGTCCCAATAGATCTTTTAGTTTTCAACAAATATCCTACAAGTATATTGAAACTGCTTCGTGATGTGGATAATCAGCTAGTAAAATTTGGAAAGGTAGCTTGAAGACAAAAATTACTAAGTCGAGGAAGATATTTTAAATTATACAAATGAAACAATACCTAATCATTAAACATTTTATTGTACAAATATATATTAAAATACATTGAATATTTATCGTTTCTTCTTATTTTTACTTCGTTCCAATTTTTTTTGGTTCAACTTATAGCTAATAGCATGTGGTCGTACCACATTATTTTTTCTTGCTCTATACAAATGCTTGACTTTGGTCTTTTCCTTTGCCATTTGTTTCACGGAATTTTTAACCAAATCCACGGCGGATTGATCAACATTTTCTTCGTTATTTTCTGATAAACTGTTGAAAAATAATGGATATTTTTCGTAATTTCCTTTGGGAAAAATGGGTGTATTTAGTAGCGAAATAAGGTGTTTCTTTTTTATATCTAGAATTTTTTTGGATTTTTGCGCTTCTTTGGAATCGTATTTTCTTGCACTAAATTCATATAGTTAAGGAATGCTTTTTTAAAATGTTTGTAAAAGTATTTTAGTTGTTTTTTTCGAATTAAAAATTGTTAAAAAAATTAAAATACCGTAACCTTTGCTTTTTAGAGATCATAAAACTCGATGGGACACGCCACAGGATGGAATGATGAAAAAGAAAGATTTTTATAAAGGAATTAGAAAACGGTTCCAAAACAATGGAATGGCAACGAACCCAAAGTTTTGGGTAGTGATGAGCAAAGTCTGTTTTAGTCTTGGTCTTGCGATTTCGACCAAGACTACAAGTACTTGAGCAAGTCCAAGAGCGGATCAAGTTTGTCTTGGTATTGGTCTTGGCTCTTGCTTGCTCAGGATTTCCTATGACTCCTATAGGACTGAAACCCTAAGACCATACATAAACAAACAATAGAATAAAGAAGGAAAAATTGATGTCTTAACAAAATTCATCTCGATGTTTATGAATTTTGTTTGAGTCTCAGAAAAAAATTAAATTATACAGACCATTATATACAGATCTGGCTCCTTTTTTTACAAACCATGCATGGGTCTGGCTACGCCGATATAACACTTTCTATTTCTAAATGTGTCAACGTTCATCGAAGTGAACGGGAAGATACGAAGAAAAGTAACATATCCAACAAACCGATATGCGTGTATTTGTCACGAAAAGGTATAGGTGGGAATACCGTTCGTCATGGTCGGTAAAAAACTGACTAAATCTGAAGATATATCGTGTATACCTAAAGCTTTGTGGAAATCTATATTGAAAAATACTGATGTTATATTTGAGAAATCTGTAGAATTTGTTTTTTTTCAATCTTATGAACAACTGAACTAAAAGTCTTTGACTTTTTGTACAGACCAGTGTTAACGCATGGCTATGAATCTGGGATACTTAATAGGGGAGTAACAAAAAAAAGGTAAGATCAGCAACACAATAATAAAAGAAGAACTGGAAATACAGTCAAATTTGGAGCATATTGATAAACATTTGCAGCGTATGGAGGAGACTAGATTAACTAAAAAAATTTGAGAAGCTAAAATTCAAGAGAATAAAAAAGAGAGAGGCCCACAAAGAGTTGGGATGAGACAATAGGGAAAATATTACAGCTGAAAGGAAAAACTTAGATAGATGATGAAATAAAACAATTTAATTTGCTAAAATATAATATAATGTAGATTTCAACAAATCAAATTGTTTTATTTCATCATTTAGTATGGATCTACATCAAGTAAAAGCATCATCTATTCAACTCAGATGGAAGCTAAAAAAACTGACCTCTGGCAGAAAGAAGTGGAAATATTTTTTAAAAGAGTGAAAATATCATACTAGAAGAGTTATTTGACTATATGCATAATCTCATAGCAAAATATTTTACAGAAATCATAAAATATATGGTTTAAAAAAGTATTTTTCTTATTGAACTCTTATATTTTGTTTGATATTTTTTGGAGAATTTAGAAGATAATTTTAGATACTTATGTTCAATTCTAACTACCGTTATCACGAGAATTGTCGGGTTATCGAAGTTTTTATAAGGGTCAGATGAGTATAAATGTATTAAAAAATGTAATTATTCTTGCTAACGGTAGCTGAAATGCCACCGAAACGTGAAATAAAAATATAAAAAAATAACAAAATAACGATTGGTTTCTATCGTTTCAATATTATTTTAAAATATTCACAAGAAATTTTATTTACCCATTTTTTATCTAAATAAAGGTTAAACAAATATTTATGCAATTTTTGTACACATTGAAACATTGCATTAGAATATTCTTTTAAGGTAACTTTCTGTCAACTATACTCAAGTAAACTCCTGTGGAACAAACACAAAAAGAATATACAAAACGAAAATAGCTCTAATAGTGCGCAGGAGGAGATAGGGGTGATTTCAAATTAAAAACCGATGGCAATTCATATGACAGATTCAAATAGGTGCATTGAATCTATCAATAAATTCAGCATTATGATTGATTAAGAAATTTGGTATCGAGGCCGCTTTGTTCCCTGTTTCATGCTCCAGAATAAGTAATGATGACCTTAAGAGAACAGCAGTATAGTAGAATTGAGAAATGCTCCCCGAGACCGTTCTATACGATTGCCGTCAAGAATTGATACCCTTAAAGCTTGTAAAAAAACCCAAGTATCTTTCAAGCGGTATACGCAACGAACTAGGTGAGGATTCCAGGACACAATTTAATAGAAGGAAATGAAGTAACAGATGAACTAGCAAAGAGGGGGACTGAAACACCCTTTTGCGGTAGCGTCTCCAATATAATATTGAAAAAAAATAGACAAAGCCGAAAAAAGAGAAGATCCGACCATGTGAAAGATTTAGGAGAGGTTAGACAATCAAAGATACTTCTGGGTGAATACAACCAGTTGAGAACATATGAATGCCTTCAGAGCTAAACTGAGAGTTTTAGCTTTATTTAAATATTATTGTTAACTTATTATATTGACCAAAAGTCATCACAGGCGGTCTATTCTCACACCTAGACATTTTTTGTCCATCAAGAATTATACAATCTCGAATGGGACACTCTCTCCTGAATGGGCGCCTTAAAACACTCAAAATAGTGAAGGAAGAAACCTCCATCCACATACTTGCGGATTGCACAGCAAATCAGAATCCTATGGCACAACACCTATGAAACTGCTGGATAGAAAAACCTATCTGAACTAAAACCTGCAGATATCCTAAAATTCTTCCGGGAAGGTCTAAAGGTCTCTGAGACTTTCTTAAAGGAACTAAGTAGAAGAAAGGTGGCACAATGGGTCTTTTAGGTTTCAGTGAATGTCACCCCAATATACATGCAACTTTCTGCCAAAGACATCTCAAGCTCAACAAAGATAATGAATAATTTACAGATAAAACACTCTATTAAGCGATTTGCTTCCCTACCATAAAAAAACAAGTCCAGTACTATCAAAACCGCCACATTGGTATGTATTTAGGCTCCACCCACCGATACCGTAAATAAGTCGAAAACGGTAGTTTATTTTGTTTACATTCGTTATTTTATGGAAACTGAATAAAATATTTCAAAAATGTTAATTTAAAACTGTAATTCAAATGCAGTGAATTATGTATCCAACAGCATGCTAATTTAAAAAAAATGTTTACACTGATCAACAATTTAAATTTATGATATCTTGAAGCCGTCCGATTTTCTTCTAACTAAGTGGTCAAACCAGTGTGGGTAAATCCAATCGTAGATCGCTGGATTTTACAATGAAGTGGGCGATGATTCAAGTATGCTTTTATAGCGATCGCGATAGTGCAGTGTAAGTATTGCGTGCATATGAAACAACCTCCTAAATCTTGTGTCAAGTGTGATTGGTGGAACTGTAATTATTTAAAAGTTAATTGTGGCAACTTTAGTTAATTTGTTTTAAGCTTTGTGACTCTAATAGTAGCAAAAAGTTTATATTTTACGGTTAGATTACTTTTAAAGTTAAATTTTTTCAGATAACTTTCATGAATTTAAAATAAAAATCATTTTTTTTATCATATTGTTGATTAGTTCAAATGACATATATCAGAGTTGAGATTGTTAACTTCGTATTCTAAAAACATACATCACATTTTTCCGAGAAGGAGTAGTATGAAATCTAATAATTTTCCTAAATTCTCCAATAATTTCCACTGGAGGCTGCAAGTACAACGTAGAGCACTCGAAATCGGAGTCTTTGCCGATATTCATTTCAGTTTTGTTAGCACAAACAAATTGTAGACATCAAAACTTTAGGAAATCTCATATGCCTTATAACATGATAAAAGTAGATTTTAAAAAATTATTCACCATTAATTTATCAAAAATTCTAAAAAATTTAAAATTTTGTTTATTTAAGCAGCAAGTGAGTATAATCAAGGTGATGGTATAAAGAAATATATAGGAAATGTTTCTGGAAAAGTTAATTGTGAAAATTCAAAATTGTGTCCACGCAAGACCTAAACTTAATGTGGGCCAGGTACATTTCGCGAGTCCCGTTTATGATGCAAGAAGGGAATATAAAATAGCTCACTTAAACATTTTTTTATTCATTAAGAAACATGCCTAAATTTCAACTTATACTTCTTTGGAACACTAAAGAAAAATTCAAAAAACTATAGCAGAATTTAAGAAACAGATATTTTCTACTTTTTATTGGATTATATGCTATATCTGCTTCAATAGATAAAGCTGCGAAAGCTGAAAGTATTTCTGGACCCATAGTATTTCTTGAATAATTTTCAATTAGTTTCAATTATGAAAAGCTCCTTCCAGTGGAAGCAGTACTTACAGGTAGTGTTAATAAAATTCCAATGACAAATCGTTCTCTATGATATATACGAGAAGATGTTTCACGTCTTCAATAGAGTTGGGTGAATTTGGGATCATATTTTGTAACTCTTTATACAACTCATAAGGTTTGAAATCAATGCTCTCACCCACTTGCAGGAATGTGTGTAAATCCTGACAGTTTTTCAGTATTTGTTCTTTTTTTCAACTAGTTTAAGCCATAGAGAAACCCAAAATCTTCAAAATGTTGATTTAAAGACATAAATCTCGATCCCATGTTACTTTTCACAGAATCAATAATGGTATTAAAAGAAACTGTTTCATATCTGCTATTAGCAGACTTTATACAGCGTGTCCACGGATGGAGTATCCTATAGGTGAAAAATTTTTAAATATTAATTTAGTGAAAAATTTTATTCTTGATAAAAAGTTTGGTTGTTCTGAAACCCTATAAAATGGAATAAAATTCGAATTTTTCAAAATCCGTCTCGTTTTATGGATACTTTTATGAAAACCTGGAGTCTGATTTTATACATTTCTTCACATATTGGCTAATATCTCGGGAACCTTAAGGTTTGCAAGGTTCTAGTCTACGCCATTCGATTCAGAATTGAATTTTCTATAAAAAGAGAAATTTAAAAAATTATGAGTCTTCGCGGATTAGTATAAGTTTCGGTGTGAATTTTCAAAACCTGAAAATTCTAAAATCCATATCTAAGGTTTTTCGATTTGGAAAATACCTCTTTTTATAGAAAATTCAATTCTGAACTGAATGGCCTAGAATAGAACCTTGCAAACCTCAAGGCTCCCGAGATATTAGCCAATATGTTAAGAAATGTCAAAAAGTCAGACTCCAGGTTTTCATAAAATTGGCCATAAAATGAGACGGGTTTTGGAAAGCTTGAATTTTATTCCATTTTAAGGGGTTTCAGAACAAGCAAAACTTTTTATCAAGAATAACATTTTTTACTGAATTAATATTTAAAAATTTTTCACCTATAGGATACTCCCTCCGTGGACACGCTGTAGATTGATGGCTGCCTTCATAATCAAATATTCTTTTTGATTACTCTTTTACTTTTAAAATCTCTTGGCGACTGATAACGGCTTTTCTCAATAAAATGACGAGCGTCAGACAAGCATTTTTCGAATCCAGTTTGTAGATATTATTTGATCCAGTCACAAAATGTGCGCCAAATAGTGGAATATCTTCAATTAGAAAATTATAAGAAAAACCTTGTTGCATATACTTTTGGATTTTCCATTTGCCACACCGCCTCCGACGTCAGCGAAACTGATTTTATATATTTTTGAACCGCTGTTTATATTATGAACATTAACAATGGTTTGTTAATATCCACAGAGTACAATTGATAGTTTAATAGACATGGGCAGACTTTTAAAAATTCTATTTACGCATTTTCAATTTTCAACTAAAAAATAATTTTTCAAATTTATTCTTCCGTTTTTAATAGAATAAGACAAAAAGCACAAATTTTGAAAAAAATAAAATAAACTTTATATGATTATTAGAAGCCGAGAAAACAAAAGTTGAAGTTGCCTAGACTACTATAAGGAATTTTAAGTTCATGATTGATTCACTAGGTTATTGAACCCCACCATGACGCCTAATCTCTGCCGCGCTATAAGTTTCGTTGCGAGCGCTGGAATTATTGCTTTTTTGTTACGCAAGCAGTGGTACAACAAAAATGGAAAAGTGAATTAATTTACAGATTGGTTTAATAACGAACGGATCGCGGACTAAAGATTCTTTATTGCATTCCATCAGTACCTAGCTAATTTATACTTTTGTTTACTCGACTTCTAATGATCGTATTTAATTTTTTTCAAAATGCATGATTTTTGAAGGCCAATTCTTTTAAAATTCGAAACGGAAGTTGAAATTAATTTATCGTAAACGAATCTTGAAAAACGAATGCAAAAAATATGCTTTTTATTTAAAGCGTTAAAAAATGTTTAAGTAAAATTTTTAAAATTTTGCTTATATGGTCTATTAAACTTCAATTCTTATTCTACAATAAACCACATGTCAAAATTGACAGCCGCAATTTCGAATTTCCGAAATTTAAGCTCACTTTTTCAGAAACATTTCCTCTATATTTTGTTATGTTATCACCCTGATTTTGTCATTTTGATTATACTTGCCAAAATTTCAAATTTTTAAAAAGTTAAGTGTTAGAGAATCTACTTTTATCGTGTTGTTTAGAGCAAGATTTCTCACAATTATTTTCGTGCGAACAACACTAAAAGAAATATCGTTAAAAAGTGCTCTACGTTGTGCTTGATGTTAGGTAGATTTTTCAACCTGACTTCCCCGTGTGTATGTGTACTATTGGAGATATCTTATCGCGTTAATTTATTACCTTGGAAAATTAAAATTATTATATACAGAAATAAAAAGAAATTTGATCTGGCTTATATTTTCGGGAATAAAAATAGCTGCGTGATGAGCTTGTTAAATGGCGCAATGGAAAGCAAACAACCTTATATATTATTATTCACCTTGGATATACAATTATGTTGTGAAATTATGATAAGTAAACATAAAAACCGGAATATTTTGTCAGAAGTTGTTTGTTTTGGACTTCACAGCACTCAACTATTAGGCGTGTTTTCAATTTCTTCATAGACACATTAACAATTAACGAGCACGAATGAAAAACAAAATGTAAAAAAAGGAATTAAACTCTGCTTTTTCGGGTTGATTGAATAAAACAACTAGTCATTCAGAAATGTACAAAGCTAGTTTTGCACAATTGAAAATATAAAATTTTAGTTCCGACTATTCGGACTCTTAAAAGTACAATTTTCAGTTTGAGAAATATTTTTAATCAAATTTTTTTGATCACTACTGCAATTCAAGTCTAGTGCATAACATTTGCAACAAGTTGAAATTAAATAATTCAGTTTTTCCACTAGTATTTTGTTGTAATGAAATACTAATGACCACTTTCTAAATACACAATAAAAGTATAAAAAATTGTTTATCCGCCAATAAAGTCTAAACCAAAAGGTATAGTTTAAAAATATTTTTATGTTACACAGATCTTTTTTCTACTTTTTAATCGTTTCAGCTAAAAGTTCATCTTTTTAAATCACATCATGAGAGGAGCCTTTTTATGCATTTTTATATCAACCATTTTCATTGATGAGTTTAACGCTGAACAGAAAAAGGTAAATAAACCAGTGTTTTTTCTCAAATTTCAGTATTTCCAATTAAATTCACTTTTAAATTTAAATAATAAAAGTAAGAACATTTTATTCTTTCGAAAATTATTCAAAATGTTCAATAATAAAGATACCCCTTATTTAATCCACTTTATATTTTTTATTTACAGGTACCCGTCACTGTATATTACGAGTCACTATGTCCATATGCTAGAAAGTTTATTGTTAATCAACTATATCCAACATTAGAAGGAAATCTGTCAAAATACGTCGATTTAGAATTAGTACCATATGGAAAAGCACAGGTAAATATTTCGGTAAAATTCACTAGAAACGGACTATAACAAAAAATGTTATTATTCCAGACGGTAACATCGGACAACAACGTCACATTTTTATGTCAACATGGACCGAGAGAATGTTATGGTAATCTTATCGTAGGTTGTGCTCAAATATTAATAGATTCCGGTGAAAATTCTCCCGATTTGGGTTTCAACATTAATCACCTTAAATTTTTGCATTGTTTTTTGGGAAATATTTCGACTGCCTCACCGCAGACGTTTATCGAAAACGAAATCGACAGATGTACCGCGTCTGAGCCGTTCGATGTTACGTCTGATCAGTTGAAACGTTGTGCTTCGAGTACCACCGGTAAGATCTTTTTTTAAAAAAAAATGTTTGTAGTTTTTTCACTTATTCCACGATAAAGTCACAGATTTATTTAAAAAATAGATATTACTGAATGAGCGGAGGGACTCAGAAGTCTATTTTAAATGCCAATAAATCCGAATTTAGGCCAAGTGATCTGAAGTGCGAGGTAGAAAAGGAAGACCATACCATGACAATACATTTTTTAAAAGCAATAACTAATTTTCCTTTTTGTTACTTGTTATGAAGTTATGAAATTAAACAGCAGGAACGCCACAGGAACTTTGAAATATTTACTTTTTCAAATTATACATTTGATTAAAAAAAAGCTAACCCAGTTTGGTCGTAGAAAAATGATAAAAAAATAATTTTTTTTAAAGCTACACTTAATTCATACTCAACAGTTTTTTTTATAAAATGCATATTTTTCGAGTTATTCCCAAAAAACCTTTAAAAACGTTGATTTTTTCGTCGAAAAACTGTTAGTTTTAATCGTGAATATTGGTTTTATGGAAAAAATTTAATTACTTTTTCCATCGATTCCTGTAGCCACGGCCACCCCCAAGGATTTAACATACAGTGGCATGATATAGAAAATGCTTGGGCTATTCTATTTTGATTGCCAGTTTGAATTTTATTTATGGTAATTTACTGTGGAGGGTGCAAAACACATACAATAAATGGTTTCACAGATAAACAAGTTCTGAATAATACTGAATTCCAAGATGTTGGAACGGAGCCTTTGGTGTTTTCGTACTTAAATTATTGCTACCTTCTGTATAATTGGTTACAACGGCAAAAAGGATTTTTTTACAATAGTTTATTACTGAAATAAAGATTTTTAATGCTTGTGAGGTGCAGTAAGTTGATGAAAGTGACTTCCTTCTTCCGGTTAGCTGCAACCAGCGTAAGGAATAAAAAGAGAACTTGAAAAAAAGTGCAAACATACAAGAAAACCATTTTTTATGGGACCTGTCGAAGTTATAATATATTAATGATCTGTTTATTGTTTTCAGGAATTGCGAATCTCGTTAAAAATGGAAAGTTGACAGATGCATTTCAAAACCCATTAAAACACATGCCATCGATTGTTTTCAATAGAACGTTTAACGAAGAAGATAACGACGTATCACAACTAGATTTCCAGAAAGTTTTGTGCTCTAAAATAACTTGGGAACGGTCAAAACAATGTTCTAATTAAACGTGTACTGAAAATTGTTAGGCAACATAATTTTGCATGAAATACACTCTAGAATAGCAAATATGTTTTTGAATTTCGACTTAAAGTGAATAAATATTGAAAAAAAAGGATACACATCGTCGACCAATATATCCATGTCTTCTGCAGCTTTTAGTAGCCAACCGTTCTCAGAATTGGCTTTCTTCACCTGTAATTGTAGCTTGTCTAGTTCTCTAGCAAGATCTATTCTCTTTTTAACGGCCTTTAAATAGTTTTCTTCTACTGGAAACGTCGGCAAATCTTCGCCTAAAAAAATTCAAGCCACAGCAAAATGGTATATTAACTGTATTCAAATAAGAACATATATTATATTTTTTCACATTTTTAAGGGTTTCAATTAATATTCAATAAACGAAACCCAATTAATGTTACAATTGTTTCAAATTTACAAACTCAGAAGCTACCTATTCAATAAAACAACGCTGGCCCAACTTTGCATTAGTACAATTTGGACAGTTTTGTATTATCTATTCAATGGTAAACAGTGTTCAATAGTATATTATCTCACAAGGTCAGAAAACGAGCTTTAGCTAGCTTCCCGAGACTATCAGACAAACGAGCGAGCGAGGGCAGTTGATAGTTAAGGACTGATAAAACTTATCCTGATTAATTCCTATAGATGCTATGCTCGCTAATAGTTAAGGACTGCTAAAGAGTTCCTGCTTGTGTGACACTCAACTGTCTTTCGCCTACCCAATAAAGCAAAAACTTTGATAATCACTGATATTTAATTAAAAAATGTATATGAAATATCAAATAAATAGTCCAACAGCCAGAGCCAAAAAAACTGTTTCAATTTCTTAAGGCTGGTTTTTTGTTAAATCGTTGTAGCCGATGGGTACACAAACATGCTCCGGTTAGTCAAGCGTGCCGTAGAACAGGTGGCTCAGGTGCGATATTAAAGGTGTATCATTTGACGGGTGAACAAAATGAATTTCTAAAAGCTGAAAATTGTTATACAACTTCTCTATTGTATAAAATAAAATTTGTGTTGGTCAGTCAGTGATACATTAGAACAGATCTGGTTAGTCCTGATAGACGTATGATAAATAATTATTAAGTGCAATTCGTTTCTTAAACTTAAAATTTTGTCTGAGGGTTCAGAATTATGTATTGAACATCAAAACATCCTTCAGTCATGTGTTCAGTAGAACAAAGTCCGTCAGTCAGGTGAAAAAGGTAAAGGTATACCGCGCGCGCCGTTTAAGTTTCAGGCTGCGTATCACGATATTTCTACGTTTTGTATTGTTATTTTAACAATCAGAAAACGTTATTAAATGTTTTAATTTGTGGTTCTATGGATAATTACCATTTGTATCGCATCGACAAACGATTTATTTAATCTTTGATACGTTTCGTGCGGTATTATTATGCAAAAAAATAAAAAATTGTGGATTCAGAAAAACTTATCTTATCTACACCAGAAAATGTCACTTGATAATGTGATTTTGGCTATTGTAATAACTTGAAATTTAATTACGTTCTTAAACAATTGATTAATCCTCATGACAAATTTGTATGAGTTGTAATTTCGCAAAATATTCGTGCTTAGGAAGAAGCATTTATTATTGAAGGTATAAAAAATAAGGAATTGAATCTCTTACGTTGGAAATAGAATGTATGCGAATGAACGGGTATATTGAAAACGAACTAGAAAAGACAGGTATACTCGTCGGTAAGAATCCGAATTTTCGTACACCATAGCTAAAGTTCGAGAGAGAGGGCTCTTTTTCCCCCACCTTTGAACGTCCTCTACTTCAAATTTCAACGGTTATTCTACCAAACGCTGATGCGACGCTGTACTTTACATGAATTAGCAAGATCACTTGACACTTTTTCAAAGTTTATTCCGTGAATGAATTCAAGTTTCAACAGAAGTTGCGTTTTAAGACAGAATACACAAATTCTGTTCATTTTGTAAATCAACCGAAGCGTCGCATCAGCGTTTGGTAGAATAACCATTGAAATTTGAAGTGGAGGACGTTCAAAGGACATCTAAAAACACTCTATTTTTCTAATATTACATTTCATTTTCTAACAATAATATCTTTTATAATTTGTACATTCTTATGATGAATCATGTTTATAATTAATAACATAATATACTGTCTGGGATTCTTTTTTTAATTTCTTGGGAAATTAAACCACAATATTTTTAAATTCTTTATTTCAACGTTTCGGTAGCGTTCCAGCTACCGTTGTCAAGAAAAAATAAGTAGAAATTAATTTCCCAAGAAATTAAAAAAAAAGAATGAATAATATACCACAAGGAACATACAGAAGATATACTGTCTGGGATATCTACTACCTTTTGATTTATTAAATTTTTATTAATGGAGTAAAATGGCCAAAGTTGTAATCGTTTAGTTATAAATGCTTCTAGCTGTTATGTTTCGGTCTGTTTGAGAATATTTATCTTCCGAACAATTATATAGTTCTGTTATTTTTAATTCTTTTGTATAATTATTTTACTATGATTATTATATAAATGTTTTTGAAGTGTATCTAAATATTTTGAATGTTTCATTTCAATATATAGATGTTACATATCTAATATCTATATATAGTACTAGTAGTATAGTTTAAATTTGAATGAATTAATTTTATAATAATTCACAATAATCAGTTCAAATTGAATGACACAGGTTCACTATGTAGCCGAATCGACTTTAGGCTCGTAAACCACCCCAAAAAAATGTGTTATAATTTTGATGAGTTGGGTTGGCCTCCCTGATGCCTCAAGCATCGAAATCTAACTTCAGGTAGATCAGGTAGGTGCAACTGCAACCGTAATGTAGTAAATTGTCGAGCACCGTAGGTTTCTTTCGTTGCTCATACGAGAGAAAGGTCATAACGCATGCCTTAAATATGACGCCAAAACGAGACAAATTAGCCGATTTCAATTCTGAAAAATGAATTCTACTCCTACCGGTATGTATTATAACCTAATGTAAATTTTTTAATTAATGATATTGTAAAATTCAATTTATTTAAACAATAATTTTGCACACAAAAAAGTACAAAATTGCGCCGAATTGTGTGTGGAGAAGTATTTCTATTAGTAGATATGTTTTTTATAAAAAATGTAACAAATTTTTAGATCTGACCAGAGCTGTCTGCCAGTTTTAGGTATATGAGATTTTGTACTGGAAATCGTAATTTTACGCGATTGAGACTCGTTAAAAATTTCATGTCTGTATCTCGTCTGCCATTTTGTTTCTTGAAATTTGATTGTTGATTCGGATTCAGCAACCTCAAAAATCCCTGTACATCTCATATATTTCAATTTGCCTTAAACTTTATAAACAAGAATTTGTGTACATTTTATTGGATTTGCGCAAATCTGGGTAATAGTTTGCAAACACAATAATTACAAATTCGTTTAAAAATAAGTTTTACTAGTGGAAATGACAATCTGCATCAGACTACTTGATTTATGTTTTATTAGTTGAAAATCGAATTTACATTCATGTGCTACTTAATTTTTATAAGAAATTTTCATAATTTCAATTTTTGTTTTAAATTTGGCTAGTAGTGAAAAAAAAATGTATACACCATGGTGGTAAACACATTTAAAATCCTCACACCTTATTCCACTCTGGGCGAATGAAAATCTATAAAATTACCATTTTTAAAAAATACCGGAAAACGTTCCGGGTAAAACTACCAAGTGACTGTATTATAAGGAGTTAATTTTAACTGATTGTGTCAAGTTTCAGTTAACTTACTTTTTCCTAAGGTTTTACATAATTTAATGTAATTCGGTAGTTCGTTAGGTTCTATTAAAAGAATTGTAATTCCTTCTCGAGAAGCTCTCGCCGTTCTACCTGATCTATGGACATAGCTTTCACTGGTACGTGGAGTTTGGTAATGTAAAACATGATCGATTTTAGGTATATCCAATCCTCTAGCAGCAACATCCGTTGCTACCAAAATGCTGTTTTCCTTATCACGAAATCTGAAATTATTGAAAATGAATTGAAATAATTGACAACATTTACATTATATCGTTGATGATGCCGCCGGAGATAGCAAACTTTCATTTCCGGCGGTTATGACAGCGGCTTTCATCTGCAAATAAGTCCCATGTCAGCTGACAAATGAGACGATAAAGTTAATAAATGGTTTTAATGACAATTGATAGATGATATGACAAAAGTTGAAAAATTATCTCCTCTATTTATTACCTTTCTAGATTTTTTAATCTCTGTCGCTGTTGCATCGACGCGTGTAAAGGCAAAGGATCACAATTTAGGAGATTGAGCAATGCAGCCAAGCGTTTAACACATCCTATGGAATTACAAAATATCAAAGTCCTTCCAGGATGTTTTGTAAGAAAATAAAAGAGGTAATTGTCCTTTTCGGTGATGCTACATGTAATCCTGCATTCCGTTAAGGTATCCGAAGTACCTAAAAAATAATATCAGTTGTATTTCGTAAAGTTATTTAACCAACAATTGTATGAACAAAGGCTATTAACAATCGAGATATTTGAAACTGTTGTTAGCCCTTTTCATACCTATAATATAAATAACTTTTTCGTCGACTGTACAAGGTGTATCCTTTCTTCTCAATCTGTGAATACTAAGAATATTTATTTGTCATTGATATGTACCTAACAGTGGCGGCTCGTGAACTTTTCAAGAGGGGAGGCTAGACATTGGACATAAAAATATACTCTATTCAGCCAATTAGTTTAACCTTTGCGCAGCGATTGTACCTACAGCTACTTCAGTGACAAAATTAATTGTTGCCCAGCAAGAACCAACGTGGAGGTATAGGTTTCTCTTGCCAATTTTTTTTTGCACATAATTCATTGTGCATTGAAATTTTATGAAAAAAATTATATTTCAGAACTAAGTTATCTAAGAGTGTATTGGAAAACTTCTGAAAAAACATTCGAATAAGTTTTTATTCATCAAGTCGTTAAACCTTGTAAAATTCATGTAAATCGGAAAATCCAATCTCAATTTGACCTTTAATAGTATCTAAAATTTCATAAAAAAGTTGTTTATAATGTGATTCCTTGTCTACCAAATTATATGGTTTCCTCCTTTTCGCGGGAGGAGCCTCATCAGTTGGGAAATTTTCAAATAAAATATTAAAATGAAATTCTGTAATACGGAAACCTGAAATTTTATCAATGAGATGCTTCCAACGCTCTCTTGAATTAATTATATCAGTGAATTTATGTTGTAAAATTTGAAAAATAACATCGGTTTGTTCAAATATTAATTTAAAAGTATCAAGAGAAAACAAAACTTAATTATTTCCGCTAATCATCTAAAATTCTAAAACAAAACAAGCACGCACGAACCCACGCTCGTATTCTGTATTCCGTAGTTCGTATTGGTTCGTATATCATCGCATCTGATGGAAGCTAAGCCTCCAGAGATGTTGCCATTTGCGGTTTTTTCACGGTATTAGCAATAGGACTGGTAGAAAAATGGCAACTGTGTTGAGCAGCACGTGGTTTCGAGAGAAATGTATGTGGAGACTTGCCTCAGGACACTGTTGTCAGATTCTAAAATAAGTAGTGAAAACGGGGAATTCATTGTGAAATTAAAAAATTTTAGATAAACGGGAGATAAAATGAAGAATAATCAACAACATATTTTTGGTGCTATTTGCTGGATTAATTATTGAGGAGGCTGAGCCTCCTTAGCCTCCTTCGAGGAGCCGCCACTGGTACCTAAATATTCTAGAACGCAAATTAGGTTTTGAACTGTCATTGTTGGGCTTCTTGGTGCAATGAAATACGTTTGTGGATACTACAATGCTAAGAACCAGATGTTTTCTATTTAGGCCGAGCAATAGGTAAATTTTTATGACAAAAATCCTAGTAGAAAACGGACTAGCAAAAAACATTACTTAGTATGAACCTGATATATTTTCGACTCGCAAATGTTGCTCAGGAAATTTTTATAAACATTTAAAACGAAAAAAAACATAATTTTTTCAAGTTTTTTTGATAAAATGAAAGCTTATTAACTAAGCGTAATGGTTTCAGAAGATAAATTGTAGATAATAAAAATACAAATACACGTTTTTTTCAGCGAAGTGATTGAATAATTAGGGGCTAAGAAAAATCGGAAAAACTGGAAAATTTGTCATTGTTTCAAATTTTCATATCTTCGTCGTTTTTCAAGTTATAGCATTGAAAATAAGTCCTTTGTATGTAATTTATGTGAGCGAGGAGCAGGTACCATAGGAAAATTACTTTTGTTGCTATTGCAATTGCAATTTTTTGAATGCATTATTTTGCACTAGGTCTCGATGCGTTATCGATTTTTGAGAAAACGCTGCGAAGTAGATAAAAAACGCTAGGGAATACTACCGAAAATGACAGCGTTGACGCGCGGCATTTATACTCTTTGCATTTGAATATTCAATTTACTTAATCATTGAATTTACTTAATCGATTATCGGCGAATATTTAATAAACTTTCAAGTTATTAACAAAAAATCGTTTTAAATGTCTAATAGAAATATCCTGAGCAAAGCTTGAGAGTCGAAGATATATATCAGGTACATACTGCGAAATGTCTTTTACTAGATGGCATGGTTCATTTTCTACTAGGATGTTTGTCAAAAACTCACTATTTTTATGCAATGCAATATTGCTTGGTCTAATTAGAGACGTCAGCATTGCAAAATAGTTATTTTCCTAACAAGTGAGGAAAGTGATGCTTTCCCGCACGCGACTGCAGTTGACCCGGACGACGCGAAGCGGAGTTCGGGCAAGTTGTCAAGGGCGGGAAAGACACTTTATGCATGAGTTGGGAACATTATTTTTTCTACGACCGTATATAAAAAAAAAAGTATACCAACCCATTTTTCAAAAGTTCTTTTATTTCAACACATATACAAAACTTTAACCAAAAACTATTATTATTATTAGAAATATTAATATTAGAAACATAATTTGTTGCATTCTGTAAATTACTCAAAATTGCCGGTCCAGTGGAGTTATTTGGTGTTAACTGGTAAGTAGATGACGTTGATGAGGATGGCATCGGTTGCAGGTCACATAAAGATGACGATCACGGTGACGGCAACGGTTTTAAGTCATTTATAGATGAAAGAATTTTATTTGATATATTTTTCTTATATCAAACCCGGGTGGTTTGATAGTTGTTTTATGACACTACTTTAAAGAATGTTATATCAAAATATCTTCATTATTTTATATTTTCAAAAAATTAAAAATGCAACAAAAAGCTAGAAAAGATGTAGATGTTATTTGATGGTCTATTTATTCACCTGTTGTAACAATAGTTATAACTTCCAAAGTAGAAAGCTATCTAATAAGGTCAAAATTTGCATAATTTTACTTTCCCGCACTAGTGCGAGAAAGTGACACTTTCAAAGCTAAAATGCGTGCTGAAAAGTGGGTTAAGCCGCACGGTCGTAGAAAAAATAACTTTTCATTATCATTTATTGATTGGAAATAGTTCATTAATAGAGGTCATTAATCAATTAGTTTTTTGTAAAACGTACGGCAAAGAAAATAAAGTGTAGCTTACCTTTCCCTTCAGATATATCGACTACTTTAGGATTAGACATTCCCAACAGGTCCACTATTTTTTGTAATTTTTGAGCCGGCGTCATTTCATTGAATTTGGATTTTTTCAATTTATTTTTATTTTTTAGATATTTTGGCAGTTCGTGTATTAACGTTAGAGTTGCGGAAAATACGAAAGTTTGACGTTGTTTACGTTTATTTTCGTCTAAATTAATTCTTTCCAAAAGTTCCTGTAACTCTTGAAAATGTCCCCTTTCCAACATCCGATCTGTTTCATCTATAGCCAAAAATCTACAATCGTACATTACGTACATTAAAAAGTGATTACCAAGTAAGGAAAAGTATGAAAGAATTCTTTACTTATATCCTAGTCCACATAAATTTAGATTGATAACACAAACTCTTAAATCTACCTTATATTATCTACTTGTGAAAGGTGTAAATTTCCTTGTTTTATCAATTCCCACAACCGACCGGGAGTAGCAACGACCACTTCAGGTCCTTTAGACAAAATTCTTTCTTGTTTTACAGCTGCCATTCCACCAACAACAACTGCTATATTTATTCCTGTAAACAATTTGTGCCATTATACATGTAGGTGTGTTTTTTTAATTTGTTTGGGCAGAAGATATTCTGAGAGGAGAATGAAACTTTATTCAAGCATCCAAGGATGGCGTATTTCAGGTTTATTCCTGCAAGTGGGATGGGATCATTAGTTAGGTCTCTCGCGGCTCGACTATGACAACAATATGTCTTTTGATCTAACAATTTTAATATCCTCAATGATAATAGCTGTATTCTTTGTATTAAATTACCTGAGTCACTTAGTCACTTTTAATTACTGAACTGAATTTATTTGGACTCTGAAGTTACTTTTAAGTAATATTTTGTTTCATTCTGCATTATGTCGTTGTTTTAATAATATGTGTGGTTTATATTATTAATTATTAGAGACCTTAAGCTGATTGAAGATTACACACCTCAAGCTGATTGAAGATTACACACCTCAAGTTGATTGAAGAGTTGCCAGTATTGAAAATATTGTGTCGGATACCCAGAACATAAATATTATTCATTTCACACTTTCTATTGAAAATTCAAACCAAATTTTTAAATTGTGATTAAAACTAAAAAATTGAAGTTATTTTTTCAAGTTCACACAAACCATAGCATTTCACATTATTTGTAGAGCCTAATTTGCCTCAGCCTATCATACTTTCTATCACTTCACCTAATCTTGAGGCAGCTGCTCGGCAAAAACAAAACAGTAAAAATGTAATATATTTTTTCGCCTACCTTAACGGAAAACCAATCATAAGAACTTCAAAAATATGACGGAAAGTACTTCTGAGCAGCCCAAGGAAGAAAAATGACGCCATGATTTTTGAAGTTTTTTTTATCGTCACTTGATTACTTAAGCGTTTCACGTGAATTTTTTTATTAAAATTCAGTGTATGTCAGTTTTTTCTTATATTTTCCCTTTTTTGGGTTTATTCCGTAGGCGAAAAGCTAGCAGCCCTTAACTAACAGCTGCCATTGTGACACAATATACTATTTTAATATGTGCATGTCCACCAACTAATGATAGTAGACACCCTGAGGATAAACAATTATTTGGATAGATTTTAGACTTGCAATTTGGTTATTTTGCATTGATTTTATGATCCTTTTTATTATAAACAGATAGAGTTTTTAAATTACGAAGCAATTAAAACGTCAAAGAAAGTACCAAATCAAAAATTAAATGAACTCAAACCCTCAAACGTGTTGAGTAAAGAACGCTTGTTATCATCAGATTCATCAGGGCGAGTGTCCCATGTCGTAACGTGGAATTGCCTTATTTCACAGAGGGAGAACTACCAGTGACAAAAAAGGTAAAAACCGAAAGAAGTGAGGTTATTTTATGCAAATAATGAATTAAGGTCGGGATATAGCAATGCAATAAGTGCGTACAAATAAAATAACTAAAAGCAGTAAAAGATATGGCAGTAGCGCAATAACTTTAGAAGTCAAATGGTCAAGAGACTGCCATTGTATGTCTCTTCTACCTTTCGATTTTTGAGACAAATTTCGTTCCAGTCAAATTAAAGTTTGAATTGCCAATGATATTCATTTAAGTATTGAACTTTTCAATTCCACTTTTAAAAATGTAATAAAAACCTTAAATTTTCCACTGTCAATTTTAATTTTCATTATAGTTAATCTTAATTGTAATATTTTATTTTATATTTTAAATTGTATTTTGTTTTTCATGTATTTCATGCATTTTTTATTATATTTTATATCCACCTACTTTTAATATAATTTTTGTATAAAATGGTATTACTGTTAAATAAATAAAAAAATTTTAATTTTCTGAGAGTCTTGCTTACTTGGTTTGTTCATCACTTTTTTTAATTCAATTTAATATGACACCAATTAAGCTACATTTTAAAATTATTTTGGCTTCTACAGTCTTCCAAAAAAGGGGTAACAAAGAAATACATTTTTTTCAAATGGTGAGGATATTTTGCCACTTTCTGAATCACCATTAGGTATTATTGATAATTTTTTTTGACTATTCCATACAACGTTGCCAAGATATTATTAAATTTTCTAATTTATTTTTTTACATCACCTTATTTAAACTGACATACAAAAGACATCAGTTAAGTTATGTAAATACAATTTTGAACATAAGCATATGTAATAGCCAGAAACACATTGATAGAAGTAATTTCAATCATACAGGGTATCCAAAATTTAATGCCATTATTGCATATTTGGAAACCCCATTCAATTCCCTTTTCAACAATTCTCATACATGATAGCCAACTCTTGCAGATTTTTCAAATTAAAAGCATAATTTCTGAAACGATCAAATTCACATTCAGCAGACTGAAATTTTTTTAAATCTTAATTGCTCTCATATTTTCGCCCCAAGTGATATTTGCATCTCACTTCAAATAAGGTCGTAAGAGAATAATTCCACATTAAAAGGACATTCGGGATAACAGAAATTTACCAGTATGAACCGTATATTTTTTATTGATTCAGTAAATCAACCAGCGTGTTAATATTCGCAAAAAAATATGCAGCAAAGAAAATAATAATGCTTGTTGCATATGTATACAACTCAGTACTGTGACTGTTGTGAATAAAACCAGTAAAAAATTCAATTATCTACATACATATTGTTATGTTGGACCTGTAAAAGTTGAAAGAACGTTGAGAAAGTAAAAGGAGTAACAATATATTTTCTTGTTTGGCTAAAAAAATACTCACCTGTATATTTAGCAAGTGCAACTAGATGGTTTTTAACTTGAATGGCCAATTCTCTTGTTGGAGTTAAAATAAGAGAATATAAAGGTTTCAGATCGGACATTTCTCCTAAGTTAACATCATTAATTAGTTTCACACATCCAGTTTCTGAAAATAAAATCTCAATAAATATTAGGAGGATTATTAGGAATATTAGCGATTCTGAAAAGTGAAATTCAAGGATATTTCAAGGATTTCTTGGACCGAAACTGGAAAACCAGTTGAAACTCTGACTGCGAAACTCAGAGTAAAAAAGAGTAACTGAGGAGATATATATGATTTGAAAAAAGAAGATTTGATATAACTAATATTAAAGCATAGGAATTATTAGCCCTAAGGGGATCCCATTTAAGATCAGTATAACCTTGCAATAATATAGAAATCCAAGGAAAACTAAACTAATACTGATCTTAACAACTGTTTTAAGAAGACAGTTTAATAATGGAGAGCTCCCTTGATCTATAATAATAACTTTATTAATAGCATACATAGCTAAACAATTACAAAAATAATTTTGACATATTGACATTTTTCAAATAAGAACATTAAATATTTACATTTTCCTTACAATGTAGAGTACATTGTACATTTGATTTGTGATTTGTGGCAAACTATTGAATCTTATAAGTCCACTATGAAAAACATCATTTTGACAATGAGATGTACCGGTTGGTCCAATAAGCCGATCTCTTGGCTATATATCAGAAACTATTCATGTTAACTTTAGGAAAAAAACTTACTCGGGAAAAGTGGACAAGTGAAATTGTTGGAAATTACTTTCAAGTTTCTAGGTTAACCGCTAGGGGGCGAAACCTGTGAAGAAAAATTTAAAAACCTATTTTTTAGTGAAATATGCCCAATTATACCCAGTGTTAAATAAATAAACTAAAAAAGCCCTAAATTTCGCACAAATTTGCTTAGTTAGTTTTTATTCTATTTTTCCAAATAAAGGGTGGGGGAAAGTGGGAACGTGTTTGTGGATGAATACCTATAACTTTGGTTTGAATCAACTGATTTTAACGAAATTAGTGTCAATAGAAAGAATGTAAATGAATTAATTACATCTTCTATAAAACAATGGAATTTAGTTTTAATTGTCATAGGTAGAGGGTACTTTCGAATGAAAAAAATTAAATAGTGCGGGTGGTGTTAATCTGCATAATAAGCATTATTGATCTGAAGAAAATCCGCACTGGGTAGAGGAAGTGCAGCCTCAAGGTAGATGGAGTATTAATGTTTGGTGTGGTATAGTTGACGGCAGGGACGTATATAAGGGGGGGGGGGGTTCAAACCTCCCCCAAAGAAAATACAATAATTTTTTATTAGCATACTGCCGCAATATTTGAATTACATTTAATACGAATTACGAAATACAAATAATACTGAAGCTTTAAGAAACTGAATTTCTAAGTACTTATAGTAGTTGCGCCTGCCAAGTGTGAAAAAAGTTAAGTTCAGTTGATATAAGTGTTCCAAGAGTAACTGGAAGACAAATCAACCGCAGTAATGTACCAGGGGACTCAGCTTAAGTTTACTATCGGCGGAACATTTTTTACCCATTTATCGAATATGTAGTCAACGAAATTGAAGCTCGTTTTAAGCCCCACGAAGAAACAATTTCAGGAATTCAGTTGATTTTACCTGACCGGAAGAACATGGAAGACTGGCGACTCGGAACAGTGTAACACTGGAGTGGGTACCAGGTCACAAAGGAATCGCTGGCAATGTAAAAGCTGACGAACTTGCAAGAGCAGGATCGTCAACACTGATGAACGGACCCGAACCATCTGTGGGCATCCCCAGATGCTCCACTAGGTCATGGTTAAAAGGGTGGGTAAAAAAACAACACAAAAAACACTGGAAGAATACACCCAGGCAAACACATGGGAAGAAATTTATGAAAGAACCATCAGAAAAAGTAGCGAAAGAACTGCTCTTTGAGCAGGAACAAACTACGCACTATAACGGGGCTAATTACGGAACACTTTTCCACAAAGGAGCACCTGTACAAAATAGGACTGTATAACGGAGACCTCACATACAGGAGATGCAAAAAGAACACCGAAACAGCTCTGCACATATTATGCAACTGTGAGACGCTGGACCACAGGAGGCAAAAACTATATGGAAGACCCCAAATGACTCCAGAAGACTACAACCAACCAGTAAAGAACCTGTATGAGCTAATACAGGGAACGGATTGGCTGAATAGGCTGTAGTCAGAGCATTGGGAGAATCCACAATACGCCCAAGAGGCTGAGGTGGTGCCGGCGAAGAGACGGCTCCTTTAAAAATATATATATATATACATGGTAATAACCCTTTCAGCAGAAGGGAGCGAAACGAAAAACAATGTTTAAAAATACTTTTAGATGTAACCAAGTCAAACAAAGAATTTTAAAAAAAAAACATTATTTCTTTTACTTGAAAATGCGTGGCACTCGATTTTTTTCGACTTCAATAAAGCTTTCTCCTTCTGAACCTATCAGATGAAAAAAACCAAACCCCCCCCCCCATGAAAAAGCTATAGCTACGTGACTGGTTGACGGAGAGATCGCAGGTTCGTATTTCTTGGAACTTCAAATGGCGATACATATTTGGATTTTCTGGATAATTGGTTGTCTGTTTAATTGAAAGATATTTCCTTACAAACATGAGGTATGATATTACAGCATGACGGGTGTCCTGCGCACTTTTCCAGGCGAATTAGAGATTATTTGAATGTAAGCTATCTAAATGGGTGGATTGGAAGGGTAAGTATATTTTCAGGTTCAACTAGATCTCCAGACTTAATATGTCTGGACTTTTATCTGCGGGGAAGATTGAAGGATTTAGCGTACCAAGCTCACCAGCCACGCGAGACGACATGCAACAGCGCATTAGAAACGCTATAAATAGTATATCAACAGCTGCAATTTAAGCAACAGATATGTCAAAGCGTGCTAGATTACATATTTGTGTGGAAAACGATGAAAAACAATTTGAACATTTAATTGGACATCAAGTTTTAATGACCAAGATATCTGTATGATCTTTCTATCCCATGTTTAATTCTAAGTTATAATACAGGGTGTCAATATTATACTCACTTTATGTTTATGCGTTTTTATTTATATCTCGAGTTCGACAAAAGCTATCAACATGCGGTTTGCTCCGTTTTGTTGAGAATTTTATCCAGTTCCGTTATAATTCACAATAATTGGGTGTTTCCATTAAACATTTTTTAAGAAAACAAATTTTAATTTTGTTCATTCGAAAGTACCCTCTACCTATGACAATTAAAACTAAATTCCATTGTTTCATAATAGATGTAATTAATTAATCTACACTCTTTCTATTGACACTAATTTCGTTAAAATCGGTTGATTCAAACCAAAGTTATAGGTATTTATCCACAAACACTTTCCCCCACCCTTTATTTGGAAGAATAGAATAAAAAGTAACTAAGCAAATTTGTGCGAAATTTAGTCCTTTTTTAGTTTATTTATCTAACACTGGGTATAATTGGGCATATTTCACTAAAAAATAGGTTTTCAAATTTTTCTTCACAGGTTTGGCCCCCTAACGGTTAACCTAGAAACTTCCAACAATTTCACTCGTCCACTTTTCCCGAGGAAGTTTTTTTCCTAAAGTTATAACATGAATAGTTTCTGATATATAGCTAAGAGATCGGCTTATTGGACCACCCGGTACTTACAGAAGAAACATAAAAGTCCTGTCTTGTGCGAGTGGCATAATTGTGGACATCTGTATTGTATCTTATATGTCTTAATGAATGTTCAGCACATAAACCACCACTGAATCAAAACTGGAAAAATATGATTTCTTCAAAATATGCCCTTTTACATTTAAAAACAATCTGCCAAATGTCAAATCAATGTATTAATTCAAAACTTCAACACCCTGTAAAGTAAATGTGCTGGAACCCTTATTCCTTATATCATTTTGTCCAATTTTACGAGAGGTATCTACATGCAAACGTTGTAAGTGTCATTTGAAAACACCCTGTATATGAGCAGTGAGCTTTGAATTTTAATTTGCTGTTGATTAGTATTAGTCTGCAAATAATAAATAATGTTTTATAATTTTACTTACCTTGTAATTCACTTTCAAAATCTGATTCATCTGAATTGCACTCATTTTTTTCAGAGCCAATGGAACATGAACTTTTTTCTTTGATCTTCAATATTCCTGTCAATATGGGTACACCAAAAGCTAAAGTTTTGCCACTTCCTGTTTCAGCAGCTCCTAGAATATCTCTTCTTCCTGAAATATTAAAATAAAAAGTTAATATGATGGTTGGAGTAGGGCTAGCATACTTCCAGATTGGGTATAAAAAATGTTTACAGAGTTAAAGAGCTCATTGCCTTTTATTTCAACCTACTTGAACTACTCAAAGGGCGGGAGTGGGGTTGACATTGTCAAATGATTTTTTACTTGGGCATAAATTCTCCATCATCAATTATTCACCTAAAATTTCATGTAAATCAAAGTTTTCAAGAAAAAATGATTCTGGCATCAAATTTTTTAGGTATTCAGATTCAGCAAAAAAATTACCTGCTGTACCATTCTGTGAGTGGAGGAGAGGAAACTATAGCATAGCAGAGAGACAATGTCTAGAAAAGGGAGTGCTTTGACTTTTGAGGAGGGAAGGGGGAGTAGGTGTTACAAACTGAAAGAGCATGTAAAATTGCGAAAATTGGCGTAAAATTTTCTGTCGACATGGGTTGTTGGAGTTTCAGTTTTCGAGAAGTTACCCATACAACAGGTGAAATATCATAAAAATCAATGCTATTGAGCGTTTCCAGAAATTATAAATTTTTGTGCTTTTTATGGAAGCATGTTGCATTACAAAAAGGTTGCATGGGTTCTTACATTGTCAACTAACTTGAAAACAGTGTGTGGAAGTATGTGGAAGTTTTTTCAAATGTGGAAGTAGGTGTAAAAGATTTTTGCCGTCGTTTTACCCCTCGATAATTTCATCTCAATAACTTTCATACAAAAAGATGTAGGTAATTGTGGCTATATGGATAAGAATAAAAAGTTTGGAATAAAAATTCCACCAAGAGTGATTAGAATAATTTTTGTGTACCTAAAATTGCTGGTGGTAATGTTAAAGTTTGAATAGTAGTAGGTTCAGGATAACCCAATTCTCCAATAGCTTTTAAAATTGATTCAGGTATATTGTAAGAATTCCAAGCAGTGACATCAGTCGTTGACTTTACTTCAACAGTATCACCAATTTCTTCTATGATCGTAGTTGTTCCTGATTGTGATGGAATAAAATCGACATCTTCAGTGCACACTTTTTTGTCTTTTTCATTACGGTTAGGTTTTCTTTTTCTCTTGCGCGAGTTTTCTTTTGAATAATTTTTTCCCTTAAACTGAAAATTTATGTATTTTTTCAATAATAAAAATATTCCCAGTTTTAATTAATGCCGATTGCAATGTTACTTACTTGTTCTTGAGTATCATCTTTTAAATCATAATCTGTACATTCTTCAATTCCGATTAAATCACTAATATTTTCTGAAAGTAATTTAGAATCGAATGTAACTGGACGCCATTTAGCCTTAAGATATTTATCCATAATAACTTTGTTGTCTCAGAATATATATTTAAAAAATAACATGTGAGTAATTTGAATTTGTTATTAAAATAATCTAAGGTTAGGCTATAGCTTGTCTTCTTTTTTTATAGAACGATCGAACTGGATCGAACGAACGAAGTCACGGAAATAATAAGTTCAAATTACAAATAAACCATAAAAATAATGAGGGTGTAGAGAATTTACGTACTTGTCATCATATTTGGTATCTATTAATTTGGTTTCAGTCATGATTTTCAATTTGTTTTTTCATTACTGTGGTTCATAACACACAAAACAGAGTGCTCAATAAACAAGAAGTAGAAACGACCGTCACTCACTACTGTCACTTATGTGTCACTTTCGAAGGGCTATGCAAATAAATGGGAGTTTGTTGTACGAGTAAAACCTGAAATTTCTTTTTAATTAGTGATACAATGGTATCGACTTATTTAATGGTAATATCTTATTAATGATTCGTGGGAATATAATGTAAACATGATTTATTTTGTACCGCCTGGATAGGAAAATTTTGATGATGAATGGAACTGATTTAAATGATGAAGGGTCATTAATTGACCGTAGACCCATTATTACATGTAAGTATTTTTTAAGCACATAATTTGAAATATACTAATATATGATTATTTTACTTAAGGTGCAGGAGAAATAGAAGTTTTCTCGACAATTGAGGACAACCTAACAGAGGCCCTCCCTCAAGAGACTTATGAATGGAGAAGGACTTTCGGCAGACCTACTCGATCTGTCCATATCGGTGCAATATTTGTCCCATTCAGCCCTGTTGCTTTATGCAAAGCAAGTGGCTGGGACTTGATCAGACAGCCATTATTTCATATTTATTGGACTGACTGTTCAGTAAGGACTTTGTAAATATGCACTTTAAGTACAAAACATTTCCCTTATTTTAAAAAAAATTCTGTTATTAATTAACATTTTTACCTCATTTTTTCAATATATTGTGACATATTTTCCGAATGCTTAAACTTGGTGGTTGAAATCAGTTAGCCAAATATATAAGTAGTGTCGTTATCAATGAATACAGTATAATAAAATAAATATTAATTGATACTTATTAAGGAGATTTTTATAGACTTGATTTATTTAAAAAAAACACATATTACTTACTGTTTTAGGACTTGGAAATATATAAGACTACTGTTAAGGAAGATATAGAAAATTGGCAAAAGGAGCTTAATGCAAAGGAAATTATTGATTGGCTGATAGTTGTGGTTGAAAATTTTGATGGGAAACGTACAAATAAATTGCTACCTAGAACAACAGTCTTGGATAAAATTAGAGCTGATTTTGCACCCAAACAAGGTCAGCAGGTTACATTATACTTATCTTCACTCCATTGCCTTCCTCAAATGTCACTATAATACTGTTTAACATTCATTGGGTCCGGTGAACTATAGGGACACACGAATTTCTTAGTGATTTTGCGAAAAATCGATAGTACTCATCTATTTTGAAGATTATCTGTTGAAAAATTTGCGGGTTATACACAATTTACAGAGAAAAATCCAATAAAAAATTTTTTTTCTTCGCTTGAGCCATCACTTTTTGGCCCGATATTTTATACAAAAAACAGTTTAACTGTATCGCACTGTACAGGAGAGTGATCAACAACATGTGTTCTCGCTATCTATGAAAAAAATCCAGTTAGATTCTTCATAATATGGTTTAAATTACCACTTTTATAAATATATATTTGACAGGCAACCAGTTTGGATATAAATAATTTTAATAATAATCGCATACACAGATATGCAACCTACAAAACATAGGACAAAATACAATACTTTGTAGCGTGGTTGCCAGCTGTAATCGACTACTCGACAATCATGCTACATGACTATTAAGATACGAAATTAAATATTGTATCAGACTATATTTTTAGTTAGATCCATTCAAGACAAACCCAAGAACATAAATGAAATTATAAATACATTTTATATATAATGATATCCTTATATTGCGTATTTGAAGAAGGGGAAACAAATATATAATCATTGTATTCAGCCTTCCCCTTAAAAAATATCCAATACTTTGTAATCCACATCAAGTTATTCAAGAAGGGGAAGGGTGAATCCAATTATTATATTTTTTTCCTCTTCTTGAATAGATTGATGTGCATTACAATGCATTCATCCCTCTCATCCAATACTTTCTAAGATGGAATTCGAATGCAATAATTAATTAATATTTTAAAAATATCATGATTCTCACGTAATCGTTTACAGCTGGCAACCATGTCACACATTACGCTAGAGCTTCTATGTCATTTGTCATTTGATTTAATTGTTTTCATACACATTTGTAGCCTGTCAAATATATATTTATAAAAGTGGTAATTTACACAATATTTTGAAGAAACTCACTGAAATGTTGTTATTATTAGCGAGAAAAGATGTTGTTCATCACTTTCCCGTTCAGTGTGATACGTTTAAACGGTTGTTTGTATAAAATATTTAGTCCAAAAGTGATGGTTCAAGTGGCGATAAAAAATCTTTTATTGGATTTTTCTCTGTAAATTGTGTATAACCCGCAAATTTTTCGACGGATAATCCTCAAAATAGGTGAGTACTATCGATTTTTCGCAAAATCACTAAGAAATTCGTGTGTCCCTATAGTTCACCGGACCCCATTCATTTATTTGCCTTTGAAATTAATTTGAAACAATATTAATTTCAGGTGATAGATGTATATCTGTGATAAATCCTGGAAAAATCGAAACCCGATCAGCTGATTCATGGAGGGGATTAGTAAATCGTGTACGGCACTTACTATTAACAGCATATGCAAAAGCAGTTTATAGATTAGAAGAATATGTTCGTCAACAGAGGGAAAAGAGAAATGAACCTGGATGGAACTTTATGCAATATTTTTCCCTTCAGGTTAGTAGGTATGCATGATAAATATTATTTAGATCAGGCCAAGCAGTGATAAAATTTTCTAATTTACTTAGGTATTTGACATAATATTTGACTTTTTCAGGAGGAACTTGCCCAGGTGCTGGAGATGTTGGGTCTATATGATGAAACACTTGTGCAATATGATGAATTGGATGCTCTTTTTTCTCAATTTGTTGTAAATGGTGTTACAAGTGACAGTATAAATTGGTTAAATAACTTTCAAAAACCATTAGAGAGGTGGCACGGCTTGAAATTAGGATGTTCCAGATTACCAAAAGATCCATCCATTTTAGAATTAAGAGCTTATCTTTTTGCTAAACAAGCTCATATGTTACTGCTCACAAACAAAGTTTGGGAGGTGAGTTAAATCTAATATTCTTATGTTCAACATCCATATAAAATTTTGGTAGGTACTTATCTCTACCCTTATTTTATTTTAGATGGCATCACGCTGCTTACCATTCTTACATACATGCTCTAGAGAATTAATGGTATTGGAAATAACTGCTCCAGTTGGTGCTATAGCTTGTTGGATGTTTTTAGCAGCAATGGAAGTACTAAATACTTGTGATAAATTCAATCATGCTGATGAAGTGGAGGAATACTCCTTGCACACAGCCACAGTATGGGAATATGCCAGTCAAAAGGTTAATTCTTACATTACTGATTATTATTATTATTTTTTTCCAATCTTTTTTCATAACACGAGCTGCACTTTCTTCCTATATTTTTTCAGTCATATGATATTTATGGAAATAAAATATAATGGATGGACAAATTATTATCTTCGAAGATAAAAGCTATGTAACAAAACAATAGGTTCGTTCCAACCAGCAATCCTGTTATCGTACGTAACCAGTAATTGAACTATTTAATGCGTATGCGTGAGAGAAATTATTAAAATTACTGGTAATATCTTACTAAATGGTTGGAACGTATTTTGAACTAGTTTAGTAGTTATTAGGGATGCTACTGTGAATACTCTGCCATGAACAATTGATTTTAATACAGTATTGCCCGAAATAAACAGTATTGAACTTGTCATTGTTTTATATATTTAAAAAATACATATTATTAGCACTATATTATGTTCTAAATGTGCACCTCCTCGTTCGAGACAGATTTCATAACAATGTTCTAAGTTTCTGGTCATGTTATTGAATAAGGGTTGTCTCAGGGATGCGAAGAAGACTCTAACGGCATCCTTTAATTCATTGATGGTTTGTGGTGCCCGTTTGAAAACGGAATCTTTAGCCATGCCCCAAATGTATGCGTCTGGAGTTGTGAGGTCTGGAGAATGATAATAATAATAATAATAATATCATTTATTTATCATGGATAATACACAAATCATTATAATATTAGAGTCAAATAATTACATCCTTTCAACATCTTGTTTGGAAAATGTTCTTGAATAAATTGACGAATTGCGACAGCAGTATGACAAGTTGCCCCGTCCTGCTGAAAAAATTGGTTTTGAAATGCCAAGTTACGCGCACGACAGAATTGACGTAGATCATGGATAAATCGTCTTAAAATTTGTCTGTACCTCTGTTGATTAAGTGTGACTTGCCTACCATTCTCTTCGATGAAGTACGGACCAATGATTCCGTGTCCGGAAACAGCACACCAGACACTCACTTTTGCACTATGTAAAGGAACCTCTTGAACCTCATCGGGTCTGGCAAAGCCCAGAAATCTATTTGTGCGACGATTCACATAGCCTAACAAGTGAAAATGTGCTTTGTCTGAAAACCAAACATTTTTCAAAAATTCATGATTTTCATACTGTATCGCGAGAATTCTGGCGCAATATTCCACTCTACTGCGATAATCCCGAGGATGTAGTTGTTGATGTACCTGAATCACATACGAAAATGCACCCAGCTCCTTCAGGATTCTTTGAAAGGAAGTTCTTTTTAAGGGTGAAATTCATAGTCAACACTTGAGGGTCACTCATCCTTATTGTATGCAGAGACATTTGACAGGCGAAAAGTGAGGTTGAGTTTGAGTGTAACTTGAGTGAAATATAAGTACAGATTCCAGCTCCCTTGAGTGAAGATTTCTAACCTATAAACCAAGTTTGTACCTCACACTGTCATTTTACGATATCAAAAT
The DNA here is from genome assembly GCA_910591685.1 of Galerucella tenella. Lineage (NCBI taxonomy): Eukaryota > Metazoa > Arthropoda > Insecta > Coleoptera > Chrysomelidae > Galerucella > Galerucella tenella. Next base: position 38,802 of record CAJUYH010000208.1, on the reverse strand, counting down.
TTTGTTTGGTTGTTATTTGTCTGTTAAAGTTTCAAATTTTTCAAGGAAATTAGTATGATGGATGATTCAATTGATTTTGTGAACTATTTTATACCTAGGTTAGTAATCACATTGGTGTAGTAAAAACCAAAATTATAAAATTAATCCATTTTTTATATGAAACAATGCTCTCCGCTTGAATTAAACTCGTGTGCCAGTGCCATTTCCTTTCCAGCTAAGCTAGCACAATCAGTTTTTTTTTATTTTCTATAAAAGAATATTTACGAACCAGCCCACTTAGGGCTAGTTTTTCGCTAGACGAGAAGAGTTTTCTCTTGTTTTCTATTTTCCTAAGAAATAATGAACTTTAATGAAATAATATCTACTATAAAAATTGAAAATAAGAATCTATAATTATCTATTAAACAACTAGCTCGAAAAATAAACTAACGCAGCAAATAAGAAATATTTATGAACAGTAAAGAACTAAACTGAGAATAAAATACTTGCAGAGGGCTAATACACGAACTGAACACAAATTCGAATATGAATGCAATGCAACAGATGTCAGATGAACGTTGAAGGACATTCATAAATCACCATTGTTAACCAAACGCAACCAAAAGTTCCTAATAATAACATTGATGCCAAACTTCCTCCACTCAAATTGAAGTATTACTTGAGTAATGACTGTGGATATGAAAAGTCGCCTCGAGCTAAACTCAAACTAAGTTAAGTTTGAGTATGAGTGATCCTCAAGTGTCGACTATGAATTTCACCCTAAATCAAGTTGTAATGCTGTCCTTACCTGGCTGGTTTTCGGATTTTCTAAGATTTGCTCTAAAACACGTTCATGGTTATTGTTATTGTTAACTGTCCTGCGACGCCCCGAGTTTCCTTTTCGTTGGCACCATACACTACCCGTATATCTGAACTTTTCTATAACCTTCAAAACTACAGCATTACTTGGAGAACGTTTATTAAACCGTTGTGTGAATTGATCAGACACATATAGCAAACTTGCACCATTATTTCGGCCGATTCCGTATGAGCGAAAATAATGCTCTACCAGAAACGCTTTCTCCTCTGTACTTAACACCATTTTTGACACTTATGCCCTATTAATTACTTGTTTCACGTTTACTTGACAGGTCTATACTAGCTAACTTGAGTGTGACACCTCCAATTTAGTTTTAGTACTGTTTATTACGGGTAATACTGTATAATTGAGAATATATTTGATTGTATTAACACTAATCAGATAATAAAAGTATAAAAACAAGACATTTTATTTGTAATTATAAAGCCTTCATCAGGCTTGAAAATACATAAAAATAAATACAACGAACTTCTAAAAACCAAAATGGACAATTTTAACCTAAAAATATCAAATTAGTGAAACTTAATACCAATAATATCACCTATATAAAAATATCACAATAATAGAAGTATTTGTAACCTTGATAATTATGTAGGTAAATGGCAAAATTATAATATGTATGTTCTATTTTGACCATTTTTCAATTATGTCATACGTAGAAACATTTCAGCAGAAGATAATGCAGTTTCGAACTCCATTCTTCCCTTTTTTATTTTATCAATGACTACACAAAGAAACAGTCAGTAGAAACGATGCACACTATTTTCAAAACAGTTCAAAAACTAAAAACTCACTTTCAAATCCTATTTACACATTCCATAAAAAACAAATTTGACAGTTTAAGATAAAAATGTTGCCATTGCGCATGTTTCTTAATTTCAGAACTGTCGATACTCGCTATCAAGCAACAATAGTTTGAACGGTAATTTTACTGGTCCGCAAACGGGATGGAACAGAGAACTGATAGTAACCGAGAGTTCTGAACCAGTAATTTCAGGTGGTTGGACCGATTCTTTTCAACTGCGCATATGTATTAGTAATATTACTGTAAATTACTGGTGGTTGGAACGAACCTATTATGTACCAAAGTCGCACTACATGAACACTTTACATTATTAATTTAAACTAAGACTATTATGCTTTGTCATGGTCATAATACTAAATTTTCTCACACCAAACTGGTTAATCCCCTGTAACACACAAAAAATGTTACCAATTGCTTATAAATTATACAACAGACTATAAGATAAATAATGTCCTTTGCCTTTTTATTTAAACTATTATGACATTCAACTACTCATATACTTTCAAATGCATTCAACATTCAACTGTCAATCTAATCAACAATAGAATGTTGGATGCAATAAATTTTTATTTATTAGTTGTTTTGAGACACTAGTTAGTAAAGCATTTGAGTATTTTCTTAAAGTTTGTTATGTATGCAGTGGATGATATTTTTGCTGTATTTAAAAAAAAGTAAAAGTTGACAATTTATTTTAAAATTAAATTCAAAGGTTACCAGTGTTAAATTTACTCATGAATTAGAAATGAATGGATAATTACCATTTAGTTTACAAATCAAATAATACTTCAAAACAGCTGTTAGGTATCCCAAAAGATAAAATAATGTATTTTTAAAATAATGGTATTCATGAAATTAGTTATTGTGATATGAAATATGTTGGGCAGACTAAGAGGTGTCTAAAAGTTAGTTTTAAAGAGCATGTAGCTCATTTAAAATGTGGCATACAGAGATGTCAAGTGTTGCTAAACATGTTTTAGGTAGTAATAATTCAATAAGTTTAGATAAGATTTTGTAATTTAAAAAAAAAGGAATAGAAATAGTTGGATGTAATAATGTTTTAAATAAAGGAAAAGCACAAATATTTATAGTCTGTTATATAATTTATTATGAAAACTAAGTATTATATATTTTTGAAAATAGTTGACTAGTTGATTATATGGTGCGGTGGAATAAGTGTTACCCCCCTATTAACTACTCTATTTTTATATCTTAAGAAAAAAACTCAAACAGGTCAATTTTTATATTAAACACTTTCCTAAAGTGTTATACATTTTTGAAATCAGTGTTTCAATAGGTTTCAAATGAGGTGTCGCATGATGCACTTTCTCATTTGAAAAAATCGAAGGGGTGACACCCCCATGAAGAGGGATTATTTCAGTTTCGAAACTTTTATGTCATAACATACTACGTTTAATATAAAAATTGACCTGTTTGAGCTTTTTTCTTAAGATATAAAAATAGTGTAGTTAATAGGGGGGGGGGGGGGGTAACACTTATTCCACCGCACCGTATAATATTATGCAGGTTTTCCAAAAAATAGGTGGTTTTGTCTCACATGTTGTGCAATAATCTGTGTAATTTTTAAATGCTATTATAAAAACTACAATTGACCCTCGAATTGACCATTTCAAATTATTACTACAACTACCGAGATATAGGCACAGCATAATATTGTTATTATGCTATATTATGAACAAGCCTGTACATTGGACCATTTAATTACAATTACATATAGTAGATCCGTGCCACTTGCTCGCCTGACGTTCGTTTAATGGGAATTGCGCCCTAGAGAAAAGAAGTTCATATTTTTTTGACACTGTATATTCATGCATTTTTGTGTTTTTAAATAAATAATAGGTTGATTGATTAAAAAATGTTTGATGAGGTGCAGTCACTTAACATATTCATCACAACTGTTTTGGTCTCTAATTTGATCATGCCATTAAGTTCTGCTTATGTTATTTGATGATTTTGTTATCATTTGTAAATTTTGTTATGTTCATTATTAAATAATGTACTATTTTCAGATTAGATGTTTGGGAGAACTCTGTGGATTAATGCCTGGAGGATTACCTACCTCTGAACAGCTTCATATTGTCGTAGGACTGTCTGCTGGTATGGGAGACAATCCTGGTACTCCAGATAGTCCTTCTCCAACCGACAAATTGAAAATAGCGTTATGTTCGAAAGATGCTTTCAATAAGATGTATTTGGTGAGTTTGCTTTTTATTCTAATATTATAAAAACTGCTCCAAGGTGTTTGCACGTATATATTTTATCCAAAGTAAATATTATTTCTGAGGAAAATAGAGGTTCTTTAAAACAAAACTTAAAATTTGCACCAAAACGCTAAAATAGTAGTGGCGTCTTTCTATGATATCACACTTTTGTAATGGTATATTATTCAACAACCATATAATGATGGCTATTTCTCACGAAGGTGCATTTATGACGCCGCAGGCGAGTGACATAAACATCTAAGTGAATATTATCCATTATATGTGAGTAGAATACTATATTTTGTCCGCCACTATTAATTTATAAATACTTTTTTCTCTGCTCTCCAATTTAGGAAGGGATTATAGGCTTTCACACCTATAATTGTTTCAACTTTTCTGGCGATAAATTTAAGGACTATTTATTATGCTTCTCCTATTTTTGGCAGGGTATAATTATTGAAATTTTTGCAATCAGCTATAAATTATTTGAAACTTTACTTTCTTATTTTGACATTATCATAGGCTGTATATTAGAATGTTTGAAAATTTTCTTTAAATATACCGAAAATATTGTTGAACATGACGAAAATAAAATATTGTAAAAGTTTTAACTCTTCATATCTATATTTTGTTAATTTCTATTTTCCTTTCAAATGACATGGAAACAAAATTGTCTTGTGCTTTGTAATTTTATATCTCATGTAGGGAGCAATATTGCGGAGTGACTTCTTGTAGGAAATTTGACGCTATACAAAAAAAAGGGCTCCTATAATTTTTTGATATTTTTACTCATTTCAAAGTTATTCAAGGCTAATGTTGAATTAGTAAATTTTGCCATTTTTTCAATTTTTCTTACTTACTTACTTCTCATTTTTATAAACATTTTTCATATATTTTATGGGTTGTAAGTTGCTCGCATCAATCTGCATTAAATAATATAAGTCAAAAGGGGAAGAAATCACGTAATTGTAACAAAAACTTTTCAGTTTAACAATTACAATTATTAATAAAAACGTAATTAAAAAACAATTTTCAGATTGAAACAATTATTATTCGACTCATTCAAGATATAAATATTTTTGTGGAGACAAATTTTATCCAATAAAACGCTCTACTAAAATATCATAATTTTTTTTCATAAACTAAATTGGAACGTCGAAAAATTGGAATTGCAATTGTCACAATCAATGCTCCTAAAATCATCAGCCTTTATTAAATCGTAGCTTATGCTTCCATTTTCGATTTAAAAAAAAGTAATTTAATTTTAGGAGTTAGCAGAATTGGCAATGGGTAGCTATAAACACATCGGTCGTTTACGATCAGCTCGTTTGGTAGGACGCGAATTGTCTTCCTTTTACATGCTTTTAGGACAAACGCAAAAAGCTGCCGCATTCCTCACGGATCTTTTAAGAACGTTCGAACAAGACGGTTGGCACGAATTGGCCGCTCAAACGCAGATAGAACTCGCCGAATGTTTTCTCAAAGCTGACGATAATAAAAAATATATTTGTTCATGTGCTGCGATTAGTGCTGCTTTAGAAATAGACACATTAATCCGATGGACGTACTTCGACGATATGTGTAAATGTATTAATTTGTTAAAAGAACCTCTGATCGTGCCTTTTAGTGTTATGTTTAAGGTGAGTTGAGAAAAAAAATTACTAAATATTTAACAATGTGGAAACTACAATCCGATTTCAGTTGGTTTTGAAACGAGGTTTGATGAGATTTTATATCGTGATGAGAAAAAAAATTCAAATTGACCAATGGCATCAAAATTACACTGATCATTTGCTAGTAGCAAATTACAGCGATTATTTTTTTCACTTGTCAAAATCTGACATTTTGGTGGTTTTAACCAATAGCAATACATTATTCCAGCCAATCATTCGGTATTATACTGATTATTTTTTTCACTTGTCAAAATCTGACATTTTGGTGGTTTTAACCAATAGCAATACATTATTCTAGCCTTTCATTCGGTATTATACTGATAATTCTGCTTTCTCATCGATAATATCTTGTTTACATTGAAACGTCAAAATTTAACATTGAATTTGTCATTATTGACAACTAAAAGTGTTTCAAAGTTTATTGAAAAATGAACAAAAACCGATTCAGTGCCATCACCCAAGAGAATATGGTACATTTAATATAAAATTCCACTCCACAATTGATGAAAAAAATAATCTTCCCAAATACAACAAGCTCTTCAAATTTTCTCACATAATTTTTTATTTTCATCACTCAAACTTGTTTATTTGAGGCAAAAACATTCAAACAAACCGAATTTAGATATAGTTAAAATAATACCCTTCTTGGTGTGCGTCATCGATTGTGACGTATATCCGGGTTTTCGGCATGTCGTTTATTTTATTTGCTATTTTGACATATAGCTAACCTTAAATTTAATAAATAAGATCATCAGGATTGTATTTAGCCAAACTCGAAAAGGCTATGCAATTAATAATTACCAGCTTCTTTTTCTAACTGAAAATACTTGAGAACTTTCAAAATAATGTTTTTCCGTGTATTCATGCATATTTTTGTATTATTCATATAAATAAAACAATAAGATTAATATTCACTTTTCATAAATAATAATTGACCGTAAACAACAAAGTACAGATCTGTCACGAACTGTCAGTGTGACAGTAGAAAAAGACGTAAGACTTATTGCCGCTAAGAAAGTAACGCCTTCATAGTATTTTAAACTCTCGATTGATAGGTTGAGCTTGAGCGTAATCTAAACATCAACCAATCAAATTTTTGTAGGTCAAAGATTAGGGTTAACGTTTGTAATACATTTAAACGGCTCATTATTGTGATATTTTAATTAGGATTAATCACAGACCTGCCTTTTTTTCCATTTCTTCCTACGTAATGTGTTAGAAAGACATTAACAATCGATGACGCACACCAAGAAGGGTATTATTTCAACTATAAAATCCCTCGTCCTAATGGACTCGTGATTTTATCAATCGGTTTTTTTTTCATATTTTTGCCAAATAAACAAGTTTTCGTGGAAAAGAAAAAATTATCGATAAAATTTGAAGCACTCGTGGTATTACTTTTGATTATTTTTTTCACTTGTCAAAATCTGACATTTTGGTGGTTTTAACCAATAACAATACATTATTCTAGCCAATCATTCGGTATTATACTGATAATTCTGCTTCCTCATCGATAATACCTTGTTTACATTGAAACTTCAAAATATTACTTTACATTTGTCATTATTGACAACTAAAAGTGCTTCGAAGTTTATTGAAAAATGAACACAAACCGATTCAGTGCCATCACCCAAGAGAATATTGAACATTTAATACATTTCAAATTGTTGAAAAAAATAATCTTCCCAAATACAACTCGCTCTTCAAATTTTATCACATAATTTTTTATTTTCATCACTCAAACTTGTTTATTTGAGGCAAAAACATTCAAACAAACCGAATTTAGATAAAATCACGAGTCTGTTAGGACTCGTGATTTTATCAATCGGTTTGTTTTCATATTTTTGCCAAATAAACAAGTTTTCGTGGAGAAGAAAAAATTATCGATAAAATTTGAAGCACTCGTGGTATTACCTTTGATAATTTTTTACTGAATATAGTAACCAATCAAATTACTTAATTTCAAGTCATGTGTCAAATTTCATCCAATCACCGCTGTATTACAGCGATAATACCCTACATATGGTGTTTTCAGTTTGGTGTTTATTTTTTATTAAAAATTAATTAAACGTCAAACTGACAACTGGATTAAAAATGTCGCGAATATTTGGTATTGCATCTAACTATTCAAATAATTTACCAATTGTACTTCTCACAACTGCAGTTTTGAATAAAAATGAATAAAATTTGTTTGATTATAACTAATAAATTATTAAACGTTAGATTGACAATCAATTTTTTGATATCTACAAAGTAAAAAATTATCTTATCGAATACTCCTCGGGTCTTGATAAATACTCAAAATTTTGTCGTAGAGAATCTTTCAAGCGTGTTGCTCAAAGATAATAGCCCTCGGCCTGCGGCCTTGGGCTATTATCAAGCAACACGCTTTCAGCATTCTCTATGACAAAATTACCTCGGTATTATCAAGACCCTAGGGGTATTACTACTGATAATTCTGCTTCCTCATCGATAAAACCTTGTTTACATTGAAACGTCAACATTTTACTTTGAATTTGTCATTATTGTATATTGTATTGTATTGTATTTGTATATTGAAAAATGAACACAAACTGATTCAGTGCCATGACCCAAGAGAATATTGAACATTTAATACAAAATTCCACTCCACAATTGATGAAAAAATAATCTCCCCAAATACAAATTGCTCTTCAAATTTTATCACATAATTTTTTATTTTCATCACTCAAACTTGTTTATTTGAGACAAAAACATTCAAACAAACCAAATTTAGATAAAATCCCTTGTCCTAACGGACTCGTGATTTTATCAATCGGTTTGTTTTCATATTTTTGCCAAATAAACAAGTTTTCGTGGAAAAGAAAAAAATATCGATAAAATTTGAAGCACTCATGGTATTTACCTTTGATGATTTTTTCACGCTGTTTGATTAGATCTTCGTTTGAATGAATGCGTAAGCCATTGGTACCATACATTTGTCAGTGTCATTTTTATTTGACGGTAAAAATTTGCTGTCAGTTAACCTGTTTAATAAAGATACTTACATATTTGCATTTTGCTACTTGTTTAAAAAATAATCACGCCGAATTACATTCGTGGTAATATTTTTTTTTTATAATTTTAACTAGATCAGCAGTAAATCCCACTCGTGGACTTCGTCCACTCGTGAGATTTCCATAGCAACAAAGATTCGTGCATCTAGTTAAAATTATCAAAAAATTACCACCACTTGTGTAATTACTGTTGATCATTTTTGAAAGGGCTGCTTAATCAAATTATGTTCAGAAAATTATTCCATTCAATAAAATATTATTTTCGTCTGGACCTTAGTTCGGATCTTGGACTATTCCTCCATGAATTAATGTGATATGGGTGAATCGGTGATAAATAATAATGATATTTCAGGTTATGAGCGTCAGTATAAAAAACGAAGACGACATAATGCAAGATAGTGATATTAACGTGGAATTACTCATAGAATCTAATTTCCCAAAAGAAATTTTATGCTCGAAATTAGCAATCTCCTTAGAAACCGTTGTAGAACCGATGAAAGATAAAAAGAACAGCGAAAAAATATGTTCGGGTAGAATTTTAACTAGTAGAGACATGAAAACGCCCGATAGTTTGTTACAAAGATTGAAAATGAAAACGAACTTCGAGTTCAAACAAGATAAACAATTGGCGACTGCTGGAGTCGCATCAAAATTTACCGAATTAAGGCGAAAGAACAGCGCACCACAACAGTTGAAGGAAGAAATAGACGAGTGCATTGAAGTCAATACTTTGGTATGTTTTTCAATAATTTTTTTTTCAAATTTTTTTCCAATAAAAGGAGATTTGACGGGCTATTAAATGTCACTCGTTTTGCTTAAATTAAAATTTTGGATGACATTTGTTTACTCCTATGTGTTTGTAGCCTTTGGTGATAACCCCGGGATTAAACTTTATAAGACTGAAAAAACGAGCGACTCAAATAGGAAAATACTACTTTGGACAAATAGCGATACACATTAAAAATTTACATGTAGTATCGTCTACGTTAACGCCTAGACTCGTATTCGAAGTCAAAGAAGAACATCCGACACTTAAATTGTATAAAAAAGCAGCACCTCTACTCACCGGCATTGAACAAAGCATGAATTTAATTGTTACAGTGGGAAGTTATACTGTTGATTCGGTGAGTTGATAATTTATGTAGAATAAATCAAAATTCCCTGTATTTTGATAAAAATGTTTGAGAGGTCGCTCCTACCCTGTATATTATCTCAAATCCGGATTGTGTATTAGACACATCTTGGATCGAGTCTATTCCATTGAAAATTGATCAGTTTTAAGATTGTAAAGGCCCCTTGACATGGAGCAATACAATTTACAAATGATGAATCTTGCATGCTGTTTGACATAATTCCATTCTCTTGCCATTTAAACATTGCTGCCTGCCACCCCAACTAAGACTAGAAAGAAAAAAGTAGACATTAACATCAGAAAATAATTTATTGTAACATAATATGATTTAAAATGGAGAGCGAACGTGAAAAAAGCTTATAGAAAAAAACTCTGCATCACTGTCGATTGTCAAATCACAAATGACACAAAAACAGTCACCACAATCAGCTAATTGGAAACACAAAAGAAACTAGATTTCTCCCTAGAATTGCTTCTTGCATGAAATAGAAATGTCACAAAACCAATGTATGATTGTATTTTGGGGTGACATTCATTGAGACTTAAAAATTCATTGTGCCCTCTTACTTCTACTTAGTTTCTGGTGAGAGTCTCAGAGACTAGTAACTCCTTTTGTCCTATTTCCCGGAGAAATTTCAGGTTACCTGCAGGCTTCAACTTAGGTAAATGTTCCTCTTCTATTTAGAAACCTTCCAAGTGCTTTGCCCTAGGATTCTGGATAGAGGTTTCTTCTTCCATGCTCAGTATATGCTCAAATCTCATAACAAATATTTATTTGAAAGCTGACTGATAATTTTTCACCTTGTGCAGCTTTGTTACGAATATAAATGTCAGAAAGTTTAATAAAAAAGTTAAAATTGAAGTAACTCGAACATTCGTTTGACCTTGGGGCAAGTGACGTCATAAGGTCTGGAATTATGTTGGCAGTATGGCAGTGGATGATTAATTGCTGCTACGGCCGTTCCCAAAATATCAAACGAAGCTGACAATTTTATTTTTGTGGTCGTGTTCTTTTGAACCTTTGCTTTTTCGAACCACGATTTCGTCTTTCTTCATCTCGTGAAACGTCAACGAATATTTTGCTTGGGCATTTTATATTGTTATTTGTGCAAGTTGATATAAAGCACTCTTTGAACATTTTGGAAACAAAAAACGAAACGAAAACAAATAATCTAAATAGACCGGTAGCCCACGACAAATGTAGGATTTATTATTATAAATGGAAGCCGTTTACACCATCGAGCTTAATGTGAAAAATAAGTAGAATAAGGCTTTTTTCCAAGACCCAAACTTGCTAATCGACACTATAGGGAACATTGAAAATCTTGAAATTTTCACGAAACTAGAAGAATTAACTAATGGATGCCACTTACTTGGATGCATTCCTTGGGTACCATTCTATCATAAAAAAAACATAGCATACAAATCCAAGTGATACTAAGGGTTGGATAAAAAAACAATTAACTAATGTATGCCGAAGATTTTGCTATCTTAGTAGATGCTAAAAACATTGGTGGCATACATTTTACGGCGATATTTTCAGTTGTTAATCATTTTCCAAATATTATTTTTATTCGGCCCGATTCTATAAGGGAGTGGTTACAACTTAACAACTCAGCTGAGTTGTAAAAAAGCAAGGTCAGTGATTAAGATAACCACTCTATCGGATTTCGGATTCTATAACACCAAAGTGCTTAACTTTTTAACCATTCTTACCTCCAAAATGTGGTTAGTCTTAACCACCAGGTTTCTCTGGTGGTTGTGCTTTAATTACTCTTGCTTGTCTTTTTTAAAGTGATTATAGTGAGTGGAAAGCAGTGAAAAGTATACGATGAGGACTACGAAATAGGAAACAATGACCCCTATCGTCGTTAGTAAGCTATTTGAAATGTTTTTTGGACTGAAATAAATTATTGAATTTTTAGATCGTCACATACTGACTGCTGGTATTAACACAAGGGAAAGACTGATCGTTAAAAACTATTAATATTGTTAAACAGAAAGCAAACAAAAAAATAACAGTAATAAACATTTCACAAACTAAATAGTGTTCACTGTTGAAAATAATTACTTAATAGCTAATGTAGTCTTGAAAAAAACAACAGTCAGTATTCGGAGTCTGAGAACATATTGTGCCCGCATAACGGCTGCATAACATAACCCCGTCGAATTTGCAATTTGACGTTAATGCATTTCGGCGCAAGTTCTGTCAAAAACGCCAGAATTGGCTAACTTCGCATGATACATTCAAACTACTTCAATTACTGTGATTAAGCGTACGAAGTTTAATAACCGTGGTTGATTTTGGTTTTATAGAATCCGAAAAATGGATGGCGTGACTAGACGAGTGATTAAAATTTTATCCCTGATCACGTTATTACGCTAATCACTCTTTTAACCACTTTCTTATAGAATCAGGCCAAATGTCTCCTGTAACGTCGATTAGCAACTTTGGGTCTTATAGGTCAATTACTAGCCTTATTCTACTTGTTTTTCACAACTCGATGGCTGCACGTGTCATTAGCTACCGGCAAGACAAGATGTCAAAATTCAAAAACCAGGGAAGCAAACCTTACAAATCCTATGGAAATAACGGTATCTGTATCTGTAGAGTAGGGAGGGTGAGTGTGTAGGCTCACAGCACTTGGGCCACATGTGACCCATTATACATCCTCCCGAGGAGTTGTCCTCCTAGGTCATTGTCCATCCTGTCCTTCTCAGGAAGGTGGACAGGTCACTAGGGGACATATCCTTTATATCGGCAGGTGTAGGCCAAGACTCACCGAACCCACACTCTCTTATTGACGATAACTCCGGACACTCACATAAGACATGCCTGACAGTTTCATCTTCCTGTTCACACATCCTGCATAGAGGTGTGTTCACTAGCCCCATAGTATGGAGGTGTTTCCTTAGTTGGCAGTGGCCAGTCAGAAATTCTACTGTTAATCGTAGGTTTTTCCTGGTCATCGCCAAATATTTCTTCGGCGCCAGCTTCCCAGGGTCGCCCAGGATGATCCTGGCAAGACTGCATCCTTTGATTCCATCCCATCTCTTAAGGGATTGAGCATGGGTGTAACGTTTGGCTAGTTCCGCAATTGTCGAAGTCGTTAGGCAGTAGGTGTCACAATAACGGTTTGTCGTTTTCAAGATCGTAGGCTCTTTGTCGCCACGAAGGAGTAAAGAGTGACTCAAGATCAAAGCTCGCGTTTGCTTTCCGCACTTTTTATAATTATTTTAGGATAGAAATCCAGCTTAAATAAACAATTATAGGGCCATTTTGTTAAATACTTCAATTTAAGTCAGTAAAAAAGTTACTGAAAAGACCCATTGCAAAAATTGATCAGCTGGGTCTCAACTGCGCATGCTTGCGTCTGGCATTGCATTGCGTGTGGTTTTGCACCATGTCAAGCGGCGATAACAAAAAAAGGTAATTGAAATGAAATAACTGATACAAATGTATGGCTTTTTTTATTTTTAACATAACATTTTCCTTAAAAAAATTTTAAATACTTTTTTTATGGACAATTCATAATTTAACGTATTGTGAATATGTAATGTTTCAGACCTCAAAAATAAAACTAATCGCATCACCAGGACTCTCCATACAGACTGAATCGGATGCTGCGCTGCAAGCTAATTTAGAAGTTGAAGTCGGTGAAAATCATCCTTTTAGTAGTAGCAGACGAACGTTGAGAGTTTTAGCTCATCCTTTGTGTAAGGATCATAAGGTAAGTTGAAAATAGGATTCCTATGTATTGAACTAATACTAAAAATGAGAAGTAAAATTCGTGCAATCGAAGGGAAAACAAGTATTATCGTGATCTCCATGTCTAAATACTACTAGGTATATGAAGTAATTATATATTTTCTTCATAATATGATATAATTTTCATACCAAACATAAAATTACAAATATATATGAAAGGGTTTAATCTCTTAGTGGTCGTCCCCATTCTAAAATTGTATGTTTAGTCGATATGTTTCTTACCCACATTCTTTACAGGAAAATTCTCCGTTGTACAGCCCCATTTTGTGCAGGTATCTTCTCAGTGGAAAGTGACTAGTTGAGTAGCTCTTCAGATTTATAATCCGACATTTCTTTTAGCTTTTTCATTGCTCTCGATACTCGATATTTTGTTGTGTCCTAAGAAGAAGTTCTTTTCGCATTCTCATACCAGTCTTGATGTCATTTTTGTTCCATATAAGCTGTCACCGACGCATGGCTGGCTGTCTGCATAATGTATTCCGTTTCATTTCATTTTTAGATAACTATTTGGTGTTGTCCCGCACCTCTATAATGAGGTGACATTCACTTTGACCTAACAGATCTATTGTGGCACTTCCTGAGGAAAGTCTTAGACTAGTAGCTCTTTTAGACTATTGCCCAAATGAATTTTAGGATATCCAATGGTTTTAGTTTAGGTACGCGTCCATCTACTATCCAATAGTCTCCTAGGTGTTGTGCACTAGGATTCTGTATTGCTATGTATGTGGAAAGAGGTTTTTTCCATTCCACATAATCTATATTCTTCCTGCTCCACTATTTTGAGCTACAGTTTTACTCTGGCTTAGACGTTCATTTGTTCCCACCTGGTTGCAGTTTTTCTGGAGTATCTGTGATTGTTCAATCCATACTTGATCTTTACAATGGTCAGATCTCCTCTTTCCGGCGTTGCCCACAAAAAAGCTCTTAGCTAGTTCATCTGCTACTTCTCCTTTACCATATAAGCATTTGGGAATAAGCTCTCATTTAAAAATCAGTGTCAATTATTTTTGTTTAGATAACCATCCACGTGCCATGGACAACCAAACCAATAGTAGTGCAGCTTAGTTTCACTCCACCGCTAACGTCAAGTTGGAAACTGTTCACTGTTTTAACAAAAAAATTCCTACAAATAACAGTAACTGGTCATTGCGATGTAGATCTAATAGCACAAGGAGTTAATTTAAACGTCGCAGAAATGTGCGATTTAGTCGAAAGAAATTGCATTTCTAGTCAGATTATTTCGAATGGTTCTAGTTATTCGTACATTTGGGAATTGTTGATTAAGCCAGATTTGAATTCGGTGATTAAATCGGAATTTTCGCTAATATATAAATTGAACAATCAAGAAAAGGATAATAAGTTGTACCAGTATTTTTTCGAAATTGCCGATTATCAGGTAAGAAGTAATGTTTAGTTATTCTTTACCTTGAAATATATAAAAGTTCAGCAGAATGTAGTGAAATTTGGTTAGATATATAATTACCTACGTTCAATTCAATTTTTATTCCGCCCTATTTTTGGTGTTTATATGATTGATTTTCCGGTAAGGTATTCAAAAAACAATTCAGTAACAAAACAAAATTTAGATCTGCCAAGGGCTCTTGCAGTTCACCAATTTTATCCTATATTTTCATGGAACACTTTAAAAACCAAAATTTTATACACATTGTCTGGTGAAGATATATATGACTTAGTATCTTTGAATAATTTTTTGACAAACATGAATGATAGGGTGGGCCGAAAATTCGAATTTTTGAATTTCCTTTTGGAATAGTGCCCAAAAGATGCCATTTTTCCTGAACTTTCCCTTTCTTTAGGATTTAAAATACGACGCATAGCAAGTTCTCTAATATGCAAAAGCACTAGGACCGGTTGTTCGGCCTTCTAAGTGTAGAAAGGGAAGTCTCAAAGGTAGCTCGTTGGCATGCAGCTGGCAGATAAATCCCTGTAGAGGCCTTCCTAACTTATATTCAAGTAGAGTAATCACTCCATTCTTTTGTACTGTGTTGAGTACTGTGCCGTCAGACCCCACTACTAATAAGCTTGGCAAATCATGGTTATTTTTTTGTAGAAAGTCAACTATACTTTGACAGATTTTTTGCAGATCCTGAGGAGGGTATTGTATGTTACAGAAACACCGAACCTGGCTCTTGCACTAAAGATATGTGTTCTTCAGTTACTCTTCTCTTTCGAGATTTGACTGAAAAATTTTAACTGTTTGTCCTTAACGCTTGAATTATCGGTAGGGGGCAGAAGACGCATGACAATTGAAAAACTGTTAATAAAAATTTTGTTACGGATAACATAAGGTAACTTTTGACCACTATTCCAAATCGAAAATACAAATTTCAATTTTTAATATTTTTTTGGAAAATTTTGAGTTGCGGTAGGGGGCAGAAGATGCATGACAATAAAAAACTGTAACTAAACATTTTGGTTGGGATAACAAAAGGCAACTTTTGGGCACTATTCCAAAACGAAATTTCAAAATGTTTCAATAAGTCCTTTTTACGGCCCACCCTTAAAAGCAGCAAAATTTGAACTTGATATAAACAATTCTTCACCATTTTTAGAAATTATTATCAATTAAATCATTTTTAAATTCACCTCTTGCCCCAATAAGCTTATAGATAGTTGTTTCACCAATGGAAAACCCTGTACCCTGTATTTCAATAATTTTGAAAATGAATTTTGAATAGCATTTTTCATACCTACTCAAAATTAGCTATTTCCCAGATAGATAAATTGTAAGGAAAATTAATTATTTATATTTTCAACATTTACAGACTCTCTACGTACTAGATACAGTCGTAGAACCGGCGAAAGGCAGTGAATTTTGCAAAACCGGTATCGTCTGTCATCTTCACCTCACCATAGAAAATTGTTTATTTCCATCACAACCGAAACCGGTCAACTCTATAATGTACGAAGTTTTGGCAGATCAAACTGTGTGGGCGGTTTGTGGAAGAACAGCGGGTGTGGTATCTTTCGAATTGGTGGAACAATTTCAAACAGTCATTTTGGAAGTGATGCCTTTGACCAGCGGATATTTACCATTACCGCTTGTAAGAATTTCGAAATATATACCTGCCGAAAGCGGCTCTACAGGTAAGTTTTTGATGAAATAATTTTCAAATATAATTGTTGGAAAAGAGTAAGTAAAAAAATAAGGCTATAAAAAATATACCTTACAAAAATATTCAATTAGTTCGGTTCGAAGTTGATATCCTGAACCGATCTACGTGAATAATTTTTTTCCTCCATTTTATTGGTGGAACTCGAGATTTTTCCAATATACTGGGAAATGCAGCAACTCTTACTTAATGTACTTTCGTTACAAGCATTTTTTTCGCTTTTATTGTTACTTTAATTGCTTAATTGCTGGAGCAATGCATCTTCTTTAATTAAAAATAGTACACACTCACTAAAACAATTGATATGGTCCGTAAAAAAAATGAAGTGCAACCGAGTATAAGAAAGAGTCAAAAGTTCTCATATTTACCCGCTAAGGATAGTAAGCTGGAAAATTTGTGGGAGGACAGACTCTGATTAAAATCCAAGCGTTAAACAAGGTACCAGTCCATGGTAAACTCTGAATAAAACCCAAGCTTAAAGTGCGAACTTTTGTACAGCAATTAGTCAGCTGTAATATTTAATTCATTGTAGAAATCACCTTCAACTAAACTTGTTTGAATTACTATACAATACAATATAGAAGGCAACATGCATTAGACAGTAGACCACATCGATAGATGTATAGAACTTCGCTTCAAATACTAAAATAAGCAACTTATTAGTATATTTTCGTATAAATAGAATACTCTGAGTATTATTGGAATTAAGTTATATTAAATTAACGGAACGTTTAAACCTCACTTTTACCGCGCCTTTTATTTTTAACGCCTTATACAGTCGACAGAAGCAAGCTCTGGAAAATATGCGAACCAAAAGACAGGTCATCTCAACTAGCCAATCTGGAACCAATATAAAGATTGTACATAGTTAGTTGTAAACATAAACAAGATAATACGACCGAATGTTATTATCAATACACATCAATTTTACTGATTGCATCGGTGTTGTCAATTTTAGGATAATCATCCGATTTTAAGACAATTTCACTAACCGGGTAATTTTTTTGATAGAATAAATTCTCGAGTGTTTTGCAGAAAGGAAATTTTCAACGGCTGTTGGGCGATTTTTGGTAATTTTGACAAATTCTGATAATTTGAATTAAAAATCTGGTTCATCTTTATTTTTGCATCTGCAAAACTGGACTGCATTCTATTTGATCTGCTGCATAAATTACAGAACAATGCGTCATTATTAATTTTTCTAATTTGTTCTATTATAATGTGAAACTTAACAATAGCTGTATTCTTTTTACCACGTTTACCTGAGATTAACTGAGTTACTCAGTTAGTCTCAGTAAATTAGTAAAAAGTATATGTTCTTTTAATATGGCTCGAGTTGAGTACAAAGTGAGACTAACTAAGAAAATTTCTTCCCCCCTTACCCCAATTGAGCTAGCTTTTTATAGAACTTAGAAGTGAGCACGAAGTGAGTTGAAAACTTTTTGCGATCTGTACCGGATATTTGCTGATGTCTCATGTCACATCTATCTTAAAAGTGTGGTTAATGTTCTTTTAAATAAGAATTGCTTCAAGAAGTGGCATTTATGGTACTTTCAGTGCCTGTTGAAAAAAAATTTGTGTATAAACTAAATTTTTGTGGTATAATCCGAGGTATAAACATTAGAGGTTATGTTATAATTGTGATATGTGACTGTCATGCATTCTTTTTAGATATAAATTTGCCTCAATTTATCTTACTTCATCTCAGCTCACTTTGTCTTAATTATTCTTACAAGTGAGACAGTCGACTGGTAAAAAGAATACAGCTAATGTTGTTGATTAAATAATCATATACAGTGTGGAAACCACTTATGGAATAAAATCCTTTATGTCGATATTTTAGAAAATTATAAAAAATGCCGAGACACGTCAACTTTTGAATTGAGTTGTGCGTTATGTAAACATAAATGTAAATGTACAGGGTGATTCACGCAAGTATGCCATAGTCGGTGTTTTTTTTTTAATGAAACACCCTGTATATTTGCATATTTTTGAAATCCTCTTAATGAACCGATTCCAACAAACTAAATGATGTATGGTCAATTATGAATTATACAGGGTGAAATTTTTATTTTTACAGTTATTAAACACATACATAAAATACCTGATGTATTTGATTTTAATATATTAAAATAAATGATCAAAATGTTCTCCACCTTGTTGTTGGCAATAGCACAGTCTCCTATAGAACTCCTCCTTAACTTTGTTCAAGTTTGAGGTGAAATATTCCGTATTTCTGTAGTTATCCTGTTTTTGAGGTCTACAATGCTAGTTGGTTGTATTGCATATACTTTGTTCTTGAGATAACCCCACAGAAAAAAATCTAACGGCGTAAGGTATGGCGATATAGCTGGCCACTCAATATTACCTCTTCGTTCAATCCATTTATTGGGGAAGATTTCATCTAAATAAGTTCTTACCATTAAAGCATAATGGGGTGTTGCCCCGTCTTGCTGAAACCAAACATTTTCATTCGGGATGCGTTGGGATATAAGTTTGCCAACGCAGGAATATAAGTTCATTTCTAAGCATATTTAAATATTTTTCAGCTGTCAAATTTCCATCTATAAATATAGGACCAATAATATGGTCGCCTATGATACCGGCCCAAACGTTCACCTTTTGAGGGTACTGAGTATGTGTCTCACGCATCCAATTAGGATTCTCTGCTGACCAATATCTACAGTTCTGTCGGTTTGCCTCTCCATTCAATGTGAATTTTGATTCGTCAGAAAGAAGAATGGTACCAAGAGCTATCTCATTTCTGTTCAGCTTATTCATCAATCTTTCGCAGAAATCCATTCTACAATCTGGATCGTCTTCTGTTAACTCCTGCACAAAAGTTAATTTGTAGGGATGAGTTTTTTCTTTATGAAGACATCTTAGAACAGTTGTATGACTAACATTATTTTCACGGGCAATTTGACGTGTACTTGAAGTTGGATTCTCTTCGACACTTAACAAAATATCCACTTTCACATCATCTTCAACGAAGTGTGGTTTTCGTTTCAATGGTTTGACATGTCCAAGTTCCCTGAATTGTGCATGAATTTTAGACACAGTACTTTGTGAAATAATAGGCAATTCGGGATACCTGTGATTAAATAAGTTTGCCACTTCAACTTGACTTCTGCAGTTATCCCCGTACTCAATTATCATTAAAATCTCAATTCGGTGAGTCTCAGTTAAATATTTCATTGTTATGTCGACAAGGAATGAGTGTTTGACAAAGATTTTACTTTTTCAGTATAAACTGTCAACACATCAACAACTGACAGAATAGAAAACAGTCCACATTATTTACCGCTTTTGTCTAATTATTGGCGTTTTTAGGCAATTTTTAGTTTTAGGTTTTGTTTAATAATATACAAATACGTCTAATAATTAGTTAGTTTAGATTTTTGATAAATCCATATTTAGCTAATTTAAAAAAGTACCAATATTTCAAGTGTAATAAATTATTAATTCTAAAATTTCACCCTGTATAATTCAAAATTGACCATACATTATCAAAAATATGCAAATATACAGGTTGTTTCATTAAAAAAAGCAACACCGACTATAGCATATCACCCTGTACATTTACATTTAGGTTTACATAACGCAATACTCAATTCAAAAGTTGACGTTTCTCGGCATTTTTTATAATTTTCTAAAATAATGACATAAAGAATTTTATTCCATAAGTGGTTTCCACACTGTATAATATACTGTTATGTTTGAATAAAGTAAACGAAGTAAAGTAGAACAAGAAGTAGAAAATTTTAATAATAGTAATCTTTTGACATTCGGAAATACTTCGCAAAATTTACCATTGATTTGAGGAATTTTATTGCCATATATCCTTTTATGATATGTAACAACAACTAAATATAGAGGGTGGTCCGTAAGTAATGGTCCAAAGTGGAATGGCCAAAGATTCTTGGCCTAAGAATATAACAATCTGACGTAACATCCTTTGATAAAATATTGATGATAAGGAAGATACAGGGTGGCAAAGTTGAAATGCCAAAAATGTTTTTTCTCAGTAAAGATTTTGATATACAAACGTAAAAATTTGAAGATAAGGCTTCTAGGGCCTTTTGCTGACATCAGCGCCTACTAACATTATCATTTTTGTGCTAATAGATGAAATAAAAATTATGTAGGGGGGCTTAAATATGCAAATATCTCGAAAACCAGTAATTTTTGAGACTAATGATAAGTATACCTTTTTGTCGCAAAAATGATGTAGTTTTAATATTGGTTTCGATAATTGGTTATCGATTCAAAATATCGCTGTTACTACAAAAATACAACTACAGCGACGTGGACACGCCCACACACGGCTCTTGTTTGCGTTTGATGACCAGATTTGATTGCTTTATATTGTAATGAAGAAAGCTGAAAATTTGATTACTAGACATTCGGAAATACTTCGAAAATTTAGCATTGTCTTTTTCAATACATAAAATATTGGGATTCAACTTATTATTCAATTACCTTCCAACATAACCATGGAGTCGCGCTACTCTGTAGGTAGTAAGTCCACGCTGTGCCCGTATATGCAATTGCGTAGCGCCACCAAGTGGCACCACCGAGTCGTTTGTCTAGCCAATTCCTTAAGTTGAAGAATATTCTCACAAGTATAAGGTAATAATTACGAATGCGAAAGATGGAAATTATTGTACTTCTACTTTATGCTTTGAATCATCATCCTACACTTCTAACGATGGATATTGGAGTGATGATATATTCCATACATAGTGGTCCTTTGAATGAAAAAAATGTTAATACATGATACACAGCTTGTTTTATTCCATTTCAACATATCAACTGGCTCTTATTAGTGTATGTTCGGTGAGTCTTGGCCTACACCTGCCGATATAAAGGAAATGTCTCCTAGTGACCTGTCTACCTTCCTGGGAAGGACAGGATGGGCGATGACCTAGGAAGACAACTCCTCGGGAGGATGTACAGTAGGTTATATGTAGCCTAAGTGCTGTGAGCCTACACTTACCCTCCCTACTTTACAGATACAGATGGCTCTTATTAGAAAAACATTGTTGATACTGCAACCGCATTTTGGTATGGATGAACTCTTTCAGTTTCTTATAATTTACATTTTTATGGTGGATTTCAGATAAAATGAAAAAGGGGGATACTCACCCTCGATTGGAACCCTTTAGTCCCGGCCAGGTTTACAATAAAAGCAAAGGAACTCAAGTACACGTCATAGCGAACACAAATGAAAATGCACAGTAAGGTAAGCAAAAAAAAATCAATGAACGATTTTTTTTCTGATGGAACAAATTATGTATAGGGATGTTCATTGGTTTCTTTATTTGGGTAGTTGTATAACATATATTTTTTATTTTTATTACGACTGATTTTGTGCCAATCTTAGTTACGCAAAAAAACATATTTTATTTTTATTTTTGTATATATATTTTTTGTTCAACACGTGGTATAATTGCATTCAATTTAAATAAGGGGTAATATGATTAAATTTCCCCGCCTGGCTTCACCTTATGGCCAATTTTTATAAAACTCGTACATTCACAATACTTATTTTCGGTTAGGGTTAATTTTGGGCGCTAAAATTTGTATAATTTCCATGTACCTAAATTGTATATTATTGGTGTAAATATATCTTTTATTTAAACAATTTGGTTATAAATAAATGTATATTTATTGTTTGTTACAAGCTAGTTTTATTTTGAAATAAAAACAAGATTTTTGATCCATCGAACTCTCTGAATGAAGTGCTGACCAGTTGGAAGTATTTTAGGAACTAAAACGTGAATACCTTCTCTCCTATGCAACAAGATAATATCAGCAGTACAACGCATACAGTTTTTTTTATCTCGCCAACCTATTACTGACACAAAAAAATCTGCCACTTTGCCAAAAACTTGGAAGATATCTGCTTTGACCTCCTAACAGTTTTATAAAACACCTCCAATCATTTATAGTAATCCACCATGGATAATGAACAAGTCTTTCATAACCATTTCCCTACAAAGATTTCCTGCAATACCGTAACGACCCAATAACATTTCTTAAAAATATAAGGTTTGTTCCAACTGATAGAACTCTTGTTCTTGGGATTGCTTGGGACCTCATATACACTGTACCTTCTGCAAGGTGTAATAAATTTGATATGTTCATCCCAAATTCGAGTTTGCATACAGTACTTGAAACGATTCGAGAACGGATCATAAATGCCAGTTGGACATACATCCCAATCCATAGCAGGTGTGAGAACAGCTACCCGATACCAGCAGCATATTCACTTGTGAACTTACATATTACGATCCTTGAAATTGCCTGTGCTTGATGATTGAGAACTGACCAATCTAGTAAGCCCGGCTGGTGGCAAAAATAACACTAGTGAAAAAAATACACAACAGTCCACTCGACTATATTGAGAAGATATAACAACATAGTTGGCGCCTGTCAATAAATATGAAAATTAACTGTCATGTATAGTTAATGCCAAAGTTTTAGATTACTTCGTTTAAAGCTGTTCCTAAAAACTGAATTTTTCAAGATGATGGTCAGTCGAAACATGGAATTAAGCCGAGTAATTTTTCGCGCAATAATTTTTTACAATTTTCGAAGACAATGTTCTCAACAAGAATGCCTTGCCGAGTTGGTTTCTTTTTTCTGCAATGAAGCACCATATCAGCTGAGAATTTCTCATTGGTATAAAGAATTTAAAGGTGGAAGGATTATTCTTATGGACAATCCATGAACAAGTCTACCAACAACGGCAGTCACCCCGGAAAATGTCGATGCCGTCCTCAGCCGATTTAAATAGATCGGTATGTCGCATTTCAAAAACCAACACCAATTTACATGAAGAATTTTATCTGTAAAAATAAATGTAGTATTTTGTTGGATACGGAAGAAAAGAAAGTAAATTGGTGGAAAAAAAATTATAAACCAGTTTGACGCAGAAACTTGAATATGTACAGTATTGTCAGTAACATCGAACTGTTGGACCATTCTCCATACAGTCCCGACCTAAGTCCTAACGACTTCTCCAAAAATTAAGAATGACTTGCGTGGTCAAATGTTCCAGTCCTCAAAAGATGCAGGCAACTCCTCTAAAAACTCGAATGGACCTAGTGGAACTGGTTCCGTGGAAAATACTTTGAAAAATAATAGTGTTTGAAAGTTATCTACCGTTTTTGTGGTAGCTCTATATGAAAATATAAAAGTAATACATAATAGTTATTTATGTACCAAGGGTATAAATAGATGTTTATGCCCTGAGGGCGACGTCTTACGAAGCCGAGGGCCTCTGGCCCGAGGGTATAGACATCTGTTTATGCCTGCGGTACATACAAACTTTTATGTCATACTAGTTCGTTATTGCAATCCAATCCCAATACAAATCGGTGTTTTAAAAAATCCGGTTTGAATTAATAGGTGAATGTTGACAAACGTAAATGTCATAATATCACAATAAATTTTATATGTGTCAAAGTTAGAAGTCAAAATGAACGAAGATTTTGGAATTCCTGACGAAATTATTGAAAAAGCAAAGAAAGCAACTGTAAATCTGTTGCCAAAAAAGTCTAAAGAAGCTTACGACATGGTTATTAAATAAGTTGAAGAAAAAATTATTTATCTTTATGCCCGCGGGCGCGATATTGAATAGTTGGTAACTAAGCAATAAATACACAATAATGAACTAGTATGAAATAAAATAAATAAAAATAGAATTTGAATTATTTCCTATACAAGAAAAACCAAAAAATAGTACCTGCTCAGTCAGGTGATCGTGTAGTGTGTTTTACTATTCCTTCTCACTCTTCTCAATCAACAAAAACTGTGATTATTTCAAAACCAGTGGTCATCGCATTTCTTAGTTGCAATGGTTTTGGAAATATATCTGTTCCTGATAGAATCAATTTCGTCAAAACCAACAAATGATGTTACAACTGCTTAGGTTTGCAGCACTCTATTCGAATTTGTACCTCCAAAGGTTCATGTGATACTTGCAATAACAAGCATCACACTCTTCTTCACCTCAATAATACTCATTTAAAACATAGTCCCCAAAAATTTTACGCCCTCTAATCAGCATCCGACGCAAAACCAAGCTTCAACAACTCAAGAAAACTTGAACGCTCAACACCAGCAGGCTATAGCCTTGTCTGCTCTAAACACTGCTGATTCTCACATACTATTAGCTACCGCTAAAGTACACTTAGATCCTGAAAACGGAAGGCCAATAGTAGCGATATTCTGGAAGCCAAACTTCATTTATGGCTGCAAAAGTAACCATCTCATCTGCAAGTGGCAGGTATTCTCAATGAACATAGTGTCATTAGGGAAGTGATGGATGTAAATACTCTCATCGCTCTTCATCTCAGAAGTTTGCTGTGCTGTGGTGCCAAAAATCACCTTTTATCTTCCTCAAGTGCACATAAATTGCTCATACAAAGAAAATGACTCTCCAGGAGAAATATCTTCTTTTAGGAATTGATATTTAATATGGTGTCGAATACTTGGGAAAAGGTTACCCTACTCTAGTTTAGACCCAATTGGGCAGACTACATTCGGGAGCCGTACCTCCTCAGTGTCCATCTGCTCTGTCTCGCTTCGCTCATCCCAGCTACTCTTTCCACACAACTAGCTTCACTAGAAAGAGAAGCCAGAGGAAATTAAAAAAAAAACTTGTAAATCAAGAAAATGGTTCTTACCCCTCAAAAAATTCCGAACAGGACGATCTGGATGAACAAATATTTCAAGGCACTACCCAAATTCTCACTAATGGATTTGCCCTTAATTAATCCCCTAGCACAAAAAGACAGGGGAATCGTGCACTCAAGTTCAGAACAGATTATATTTTTGAAAATTGAGTTGAATAATAAATAGTTTTGGGTATATATAAATTGACTTGAAATTGTAGGAACTCGAGGAATAAAAATGGACTTACTGTATTAAGTTTTTTTTCTCTGTGATCTTCAAGGAGAGAACAATTTTCTGTATTTTTTTTTAGTTTAAAATCATGTAAAATTTATTGTGAAGGACCGTACGGAGTAGTTCAAATGAACCGAACCCAAAAATAAAACTTCTCTTGTAGGTAAGCTTTCTTTATCGATGTTAAAATATAATCTATTACAAATCAACTTAAAACAGTTAACATTTGAGGTTTTTGTTTATTGTTCATTAAAAATTAAAAAAGAAAAAATGTTAAGTTTGTTTTTCGTCCAGAAAGAAATTATACAATTATCTACTACTATTTCTTAACGTCTAGTTTATAACTAAAATAAAATAGAGAGGACATTTCTCTCTATTTCTATCTATCACTGGTTTTGATATAGTTGAAATTTAAAATGGATGGAAATTTTTTCCCAAAATTCTACAAGAAAATTTGCAAGATATATCACGTAGAATTTTTTTTCAGTAATCAGCTGAAAAATCTTAGTTTTCTAACATTTTTTTTAAACACTACCGCAATTTTCACCCGATCTGTTCAAATTAAAAACAATCTCATAGACAGGTTGTTTCAATAATCTGTTGAAAACATTTGATTATTATTTCAAGATTTTTGAAAAATTCTAAGAGTTTTCAGCATAATCATTAGCGGTTTAAAAGAAGAACAAATTAGAACAGTTGGAAATATGAGGCGGATAAAAGTTACTATCCGGGCCATTAAAGCCGCCGGAATTTTTAAAATATGATTCAATATATAAATGTAGCGACATTTTAGATAAATAAATAAAATAATACAACTGTATATAATTATAAAGTTATGAAGTAAATTAATCGATTAAATAATTTCTTTCGACAAAAGAATTTAACAGCACGGGGCCAAAAATTGCATGTGGTAGTTCGCAAAATATCTGAATTTCAAAGTATTTTCATGCGGCACAATTTTTCGCTCTCACAAGAAAATTCAATTAATTTTTTTTCAGATTTTACTTAAAATAAGTATTATAAGTCCGCTTTAATAAAATTTGATTAAAAAAACAATAAATAATCATTCGATAGAACGAAGCTTAAAAGTTTTTTTCAAATTTCTATTTTTGCGGTTGTTTTCTACGGGTAGTTTATGTATTTAATCGATTAAATTTCAAACAACAAAAAAGCTGCATACAAAAGGAAACTAATAAAAAAATATTGCTAGGTAGTGATCAAAATACACAGGGTGTGACAGATAAAATTATTTTTGTTTAAATACAGCTGAAAGAAAATATCAACAAAAATTGTAAAAAAAAAATTCCTACAATTGAAAAATATCCAGAATGCCCTAAAAATAAAACAGCCAATATTCTTAAATTCGTACAAGTGAGCTAGTCACGAACATAATCATTATGGGTTTCAGGACCCGGAATTGCAAATGAACTTGCGAAAATTGAGGCCGAAACACGTTTTTGGTGACACCACTAATGGAAGAAATAGATAAAACCAAAAAACGAGATCAGACCATTGGAAATATCCAGTAGGACTAAGACATTCAAAGATCCTGGGATTAAAATAATTAATTAGCCAGAATAAGACTACACTAAGAGTTTTGACAGGTATCCTTACAGGACACTGAAACTGAAAGGAAGGGATATCTCAAAAGTATAAACTAGTCGAGAAGAAAGAATGTAGATTCTGTGGAATGGATTCACATACTTTCAGACTGGCACTACAGAATCTCAGGGCACAACACCCAAGAGGCTACTCAATAGCGTAGGATTTCCTAACATTCCTTCAAGGAATAGGAATAAATGAACTGCTGATCTCTGGAACTGAGTAGAAGAAGGAGGAACAATACATAATTTAGGTCTCAGTGAATTTTCACCTCAAAAAAACATACAATACAACAACCCTTCAAAAAAAACCTTCAATTCTCGATATTTGTTTAAACGACGATTTATCTGCCTGGCCCTGTAAAATAAATATAAAATTACACTAAAATGATATAAACGTAAAAGTTGCACCATTATAAATTCATATTTATGTAGTAAACAAAATTGCCGTTTCCTAAAAACATCGTTATATATAATTATGTAAAATGCATCAGTTTTTATAAACAGACTATCCTAAGAATTTTGAACTTGTCTATAAAACTACAAAATTTGTGTAGTACTATATTTCAAATATTCAATATGAAAAAGTTACAATAACTTAATAAGCAATAAATATTAGAGCAAATTCAAGTATATAGTCGAAATTATCAATTTTCCTGACATTTATTGGATTTTAAACCAAATTCCAATTTTTTTTAAATTGACCATAGATTAGGACAAAACCCTCGAATACATGTTTCAACAGTTAAACCCTATTATGTGATCACCATGATGTTTTTAACATCATAAAATTTCTTGTGAAATCAGAAAAAAAAGTTCGATAATAATTGACCAAAATTTGGAATAATTCATTTGGGTAGTCCATTAACTATATTTATTCTTTTTTTGAAAATAACAAGTATCAAACTTGCTTTTGTTAGTACTACTCAAATTTCGTAAACGCGGTTACAGAAACATAATATGTCGCTCCTAAAATATACAAACAAGTCTCCTTTATCTATATACTTCCAACTTAAAAACAAAAGTTACCAAAAAAAGTGATGGTTAGTATATATATCGACCTGGGGGGTATTCACAGCCTTTAATATTCATCACAAAAAAGTTTGATGTTACCAACTTGGTTTAACATAGGATACACTTAGGAATGATTTCAGACATACTAAGAATGATTGTACAATGTACAATAATAAAAAGTTCAACAAAACCATACACTTTTGTAATAATTTCTAAAAATAAACAATAAAATAACATTTAGTTAATAACAGTTTCCTGTAAAAAATTGTCATTTTAGTAAAGCGTGTTATCATAGATGTCAGCGCCTTACAAATTAGAAAATTATTTTAAAAGAGCAGACCAATCACTAAAAAGCAAAAACTACTTCCCATGCAGATATACCAGCCCCGTTAAACTTAGAAGTAATGCAATATCCATCGTGGCATGTATGGCAAATTTATTGTTAAGTAGCAGGCAATGACCAATTTTATAGTTACCTATTATAATACAAATCTTGTACATGTAGTGCCCACTTATCATTGATTATAAAGATTGGGAGAAATGTATCCAATGAATACGGAATCAAAATTAATAAAGAACAGGAAAATTTTGTAGGAACAAGATTCAGACCTTGACTGCTACTCTGTATTGGTCTGATAGACTGCTTCCAGAAGAAAGTAAAACGTGTTCTACTGAAAAACAGAGCTGTAGAAAGTTCACATCTCACAAAAATTTACGAGGTGAAGTTCGAGACTCAAGGTGGAAAATTTATTTTTTGAAATTTATTTAGGTTGTGATTGTATTTATTGGGAGTAATGGATACTGGAAAACATTCGGTATGTTGAAGAAGTTGCTTATACATTGAACAGAACTTCTATAAAAAGTTGTTTCCCCCCTTATCTGCATATTAAAGACTTTCTGTATGAAGGGTTTTTTGGAACTAGATTTTTACCAAGAAATTACTGAGTGCAGCTATACTTTAGGTATAGGAGAAAAAATATTGCAAACATTACAGAATGGGGCCTTTGTAGAACGGTATTCCCATTTCCCGAAATATGTTCACTTTTTTCATCAGAATAGGAGAATTAGAAACCCAACGAATACGAAGAGAACTAAATAGGTTGAAATATATAGACCTTAAGTAGTGAAGAAAAAATGTTATAAAACAAGGCAAACCAATATCCAACAAAATTTGAGTTACCTGGTAGTCGATAAATAAAACTCGAACAAAAAACATGGAAATAGGATAGAAAAAATTAAATTAGAATTAGAACTGATAAATAAATACTTCTCTGATTCAGAATATTTGAGGAGAAAAAAATGGACAAAATAAGATGAATTACACTATGGTCATGAACCATACCTAAAGACCACCATAGATCTGAACAGGTAGCAGAGGAATAGGTCGATTAGCCACCTTATCAAATCCAATCTAAATGCTCATGGAACCCAATAGAAATAATTATTATGAAGTTACAATGGATACAAGAATAATAAAAGAGGTATACCAAAGAGAGAAGGAGGAGTGCTGAAAATAGTAGACAGGACGAAGAGTGAAGAAAGCTTAGAAAAGTCGCTAAGACCAACAATGAACTGTGAATAACATCGGAATTTAACATCGGAATTGAAAACACTCCAAGAGCCTAAGTAATAATTTTTAAGATCGATGATCTACTGCTTTTATTAAAATTGTACAATCATTCTTTCGTAATTCACCCCAATTTTATTATTACTTTTCAACATCTTATATATTTTTTACTACAAATTTTCCTGTAGTACGTAAATACTCGTGAAAACGTAAAAAAATATGATCTGCATTAAAAAATAAATTCAATCTGTACATATTAAATACGTTTTGGTCTTTTTTTTGTCAAATTGTTTTTTTAACTCTGACCCTGAAATAATTAATAAAGGTATGTCCTAGATAGATTATGCATTTTATTTCAAAGCCAAAAGGTTCTTATTTACTTTTTTGGATCTACACCAAAAACATGTAGCAGGATCATTTTCATTTGTCAACTGGTATATTCAATAAAATATAATTAATAAGGCTACCGACAATAGGCTTCTAACATTTCCAAAAATAATTTATTCATAGGTACTAATTCTCTTTGATGAACGTCAGACCAAAATCTTCTAATCACGTAATTAGCCTGCCTTAGAACAGGTAGACACAAAAGGAGCTGTTGAACTTGATTTAGAACAGCCGTAGGCCTAGAATTTATAAATTTGAACGTTAGATTAGTCTTTTTTGCACTCTTTCGTATACTGGGTGTCCCAAATTATCGTAATACTATGTCAAAATTGACGTCATTGTACCCTCGTACTCAGAAAATCACCTTAATAACGCAATCATCAGTCAAATATGCATAATAATTTCACCTTCATATGTACAGATGCGTCAAAAAACCAAGAGGAAACTGGAAGTGCCTATCTAGTACCACATGTGACTAAATACCAAATAAACAAATCGGCCTCTTAAATCACAGAAGCGTTTGCTATTATTAGATAACAATATTTCTAAAAGTATAATATTCTCTGATTCACTCTCAGTCTTAATTAGTTTAAAATACCAATTAAAATCACCAAAATCAATACATTATGGATATTAAAAAGAGTATATTATTTTTAGCAAAATGGCGTGATAAATTATTTTGGGTTGAAGCTCACTCGGATAGTAAATAATGAACTGGCTGGAAAAATAGCAAAAGGTGGATGAACGTATGACTGACTGTCTTGAAAAAATGCACGAGAACCAAATCTTCATTGGAAAGAATATTGTTTCGTTAATCCCACCAGGTACACCCTCTTAGAACCTCAATTGCATAGCAAGCCTTGGTTTGAACATCACAACTACCCTACTAGAAAAAGTGTAACTACAATCAGTAGATTAAAATTTGGCCACGCCTGTTATCCCGATCACATTATTAAAATAAATATAAATGATAACGATCTCTGCCCAACATGTCAACAAACCGACGACCTTGGCCATATTTTATTCAATTGCAAGATATACGAAGAATCCAGTTGACCATTTTAAAAATAAACCGACCTTACAATTATTATTATTATTTTCGATTGTGTATTAGAATTTGTTAGGGAGACAAAAATCTATATATAGGTAATTGTATGTATTGTTGTAACCTTTGTGCTTTTCCTTATGTTAATTTTTACCCAATTAATCTGAGGTCAACTTTGTCTTGTGTATACAGATTGCCCTGATCGACCCCTGGGCGGGACGCTTGTAACCTTTGTCTGTAATCCTTGAGGAAGAAATTGAATGGTGTATAGGGGACGCATAATAGTGACTATTGTATTTTATAATTTTTTATTTCCTTGAAATATTGAATATTGCGTTAGTAACTATTAATGATTACAATCAACTTTTCAAATAACATATATTTGGGACACTCGGTACAGTAAGATCAAAACAATCAACTTACCTTAATACACCAACGGTATCTGACAAAGCTGTAAGAATTGTCTCCCTAAATTTTTTGAGCGACTGATATTCATCTAACTTTACATCTGAATTTGTCAATACCAAAGCCTTGAGTAGATAATATTCTTCTTTTAAAATAGACAATTTATCTAACCTTTCGACGACGTGCCAACACTGAAAACAAATAATAAAATTCTATTATACGACCTTCTATTCGAATAACCATTATTCAATAAAACTGTAACCGCATATTCACAAATTAGCTGAAGTTGGTTGGAAAGTTCTCATTTATTTGACGAAAAATACTTTCCACGAAGGATTCGTTACAGGTTTCTGAAAAAAGATTTACGATTATTGAAAAGGCAAATTCGCAGTCTCGAGGCGGACACAAAAAATAATCAAAAACTGGTGCGAAGAGGAGGAAGTAACTAAACCGTCTTAAAACAACTATCGTAATTTTTACCAAAAAGTATTGAGAGGATTGAAGTTGACATGTAATCTACAGAAAATAGTTCAAAAAAGTATGATAGTCCTACAACCAAAATTGATCATATACCAGGGTCACCAGACCCATGAAAGAATATGGTTCGGAGGAGTGGCAAAAGACTCGGCAGGCTGGATCCAAAAGCTAAGTAGCATCCAAAGGTGAACTTTCCTGGCAGCTACAAGAGCTATGGGAATCCCCCAAAAGGTGCATTATAGGCGAGGGGCCGGCCACCAGTCCTGAAAGCTCCGTGAATGTTTCTTGAAAATTTTATTAAGCTTATCACGGAGCTTTCAGGATTGGTGGCGCCTGGACTATTAAAAGTCTTGTTGAACCTATTGGCACTTCATTCATATCAATGTACAAAACGATGCCAGATCACCAATATATTGATCAGGGCATCAATTTTTGATGGCAATAGAATAGAACGTTCCCCGGGGATCATTCCTCTATTTCACTCTACTGCTGTTCTTTTTAAGATCATAATTAGGTTTGTTCGATTGGAAATTTCTCAAGCTCTGAAATTCCGTTTGTGATTCGTTGTAGATCGATTGGCAATTTTTGTTGTACGAACGGGTGGCAAATTTTGGCATCACGAAAGGGATGTCTTTTATAAAAATGAACTAAAAGTTCTTCATCACTTGAAGAAAAGCTTGAATTATTATCATACATCTAAAAAAATGAAGAATAAGTAAATAATTTTGTAATGTGTGTGTCATTCTTTCGCCATCCTAATAAGAAGCCAGAGATTTTTTTATGCCCGGTATTACATACAAATGTTACTCACGTTTTATTTTCGAAGGAAATGACTGGTTAGATATTTCCTTGTTTTTTCACAATAACAGAAAAATAGTAAAAATATGTCGGTCAGCAAATTATTCTGATAGTTGGCAACTGATCCGAAACCACAAATTTCTTTCTTCGAACAAAGGATTTTTAAATCACCAACTGCCAAATTGTTTCTACGAACGGTTTTTTTTTAATGCGCATGCCTCTGATAGTTTCTGTCGGACAAACCTAATATGTATTCTGGACCATCAATGAGGGGGCGTGAAACAGTGAACAAAACCACAGGATGCCAAATTTCTTGACCAATCATAAAACTGAATTTTTTTATAGACACAATGACCGTATTTAAATCTGTACTGTGAATCATTATTTAATTTGAAATTTTCAATCATTTACAAATAAAAACATGCTATATTATAATAAAAAATAACAACCCAGTGTGATAATAATTATGCCATGATATACCGATCGTCGTACATCTTCCATCAATTCCTTTTCACAACAAAAATCTATGATTATCATTATTTCATTGAATCAATACCGTCTTCACCATAAGGGCACACGGGGCCCGTGCCCAGGGTCCCATTCTCTCAGGGGGCCCCAAAGGAACGAAATCTCGAGAAAAAAAACCGTTATAGTAATCGTAACCAAAAAACCAGCAGCATTCTAATATCATTAATGACATATTATATCCTACTGTATTTGATTACCTTTAACAAATGCACATACTTAGAAAAAAAAATGTTATTATAGTTCGCTTTTTTTACTTTCCAAAGGGGCCCCAAATACTTGTGTGCCCAAGGACCCCAGCCTAGTTTAAGACGGCCTTGCATTGAATATATATGAATTGAACAGCAAATAGTATAAAAAATGGGGTTAATGGTCCACTACGTCAAAAAAATGGACGTTCAAGAATACTATTCATCGATACTATTTATCGATAGAACCGTGTCTCGGGTTTCATTAATTGGGTCCCAGAAGGCAAGCGCCTAAAAGCAGCCTACGCGTTAAGATGTATACCGAACTTTATACAGAGTTGGAAACTAACTCCATAATGAAAAATGCTTCCCAAGTATGGCTTCGGAAAGTATTTGAAAGCAGACAAAGGCATGGAAGAAAGGACCTCCAATTAATGCAGAAATGGCCCGCCACAAAGAAGTCTTCAAAACCGAAGTAGCTGGACGAGGAATATACAGTGCTATTCAAATGTCCCCTCCCCCCTCGTATCTTTTGAACGGCTACACTTACATTAATAAAATTTGGAGGGTGAAAATAAAGTGTTGTAAACTTCTCTACGAATGGTAACAGGTGACGTAATAGTAATAGATGACGTCATAGTGCCACTCTGGCCAATAATATTAAATAGGACCTTATGGCAAGTGATATCTCGTTTGAAAGGTATTGACATTGGCTACATATCCATATTAATTTTGTTTGGGTTTAAACTAATTTTGACGGATAAATTAAGTAAATACCAAAATTATTATTTCACATTTAAATATTTTTCAGTCCGCCTCTGGTTAGTTGTCAAAAAATTGACGTTTTTAATTTAATAATATTTGTTGCTTTGCAAAGTTTTTCTAAATAGCTTAAATATTTAATTTTATTATTGTTTAACGAGACGTTTAAGAGTTTACATAGGCAAAATTGTACGTACTCAAGCCGACAAAGTAGCAGCTATCTTAATAATTGGTGAATCTAGAAAGAATCTCCATGAAGCGGAACGTTTATTTAATAAGAGATACCCAGATCGTCCTATCTCGAGAACTTATTTGAGGGAGCTTCTTCACAAGTTTGAAGCAACAGGTAGTGTTCAACATGCCAAACGATCTGGTCCACCAACATTTAGTGATGTTAAAAAAATTGATATAGTTGCTGAAATGGTAGTAAACCCTACTTCCTCTTCAACTAAAGTTGCGTCTATCTGTGAAGTAAGTAAAAGTACAGTACAGAGAGTGTTGGCTAAAAATAAATTTCATCCATACAAGTTAAAAATGGTGCACCACGGATGACGGATGACGATCCCGACAGAAGACTCGAATTCTGTGAATGTATGACAAATAAAATTAGTCAAAATCCACATTACACAAAAACAATTTGTTTTAGTGACGAAAGTACTTTTTGCCTCAATGGAAATGTGAATACATAAAATATAAGTGGAGTGACACAAATCCTCACACCTTTCGTGAACAACATACCCAATTTCCAGAAAAAGTCAATGTTTGGGCAGGTATTTTGGGAAACCACATAGTTGGTCCTGTTTTCCTAAACTCAAATTTAAGCGGTGGAGTGTATCTGAAGATGTTACAAAATGCAATTGAGCCGTTAATTCTTGAAATTCTGGAAGATAATCCAGATGAATTCGGCCATCTGGAAGTAACATTTCAACAAGATGGTGCTCCTGCACATTATTATGGTGCAGTAAGACGTTACCTGGATGAAGAATATCGAGGTAGATGGATCGGCCGGCGAGGTCCTATAGAATGGCCACCTCGGTCACCAGATCTGACACTATTAGATTTTTTTCTATGGGGGTACTTGAAATCCAAGGTTTATACTACGGCACCAGATAGCATTGGCGTTTTGAAAGAAAGAATTATTGAAGAATACAATGCAATTTCAGCTGACACATTCGAACGAGTACGACAAGAGGACTAATAGGATGTATTACTGTCAGGAAGTAGACGGAGCACATTTTGAACACTTGCTATAAGAATCCATTGTTGATATTTGATTATGTAAATTTAAAAAAAATAATTTCAATAATTTTGGTATTTATTCAATTTATACGTCAAAATTAGTTTAAACCCAAACAAAATTAATATGGCTTGGTAGCCAATGTCAATGCCTTTCAAACGAGATATCACTTGCCATAAGGTCCTATTTAGAATTATTGGCGAAAGTGGCACTGTGACGTCATCTATCACTATTACGTCACCTGTTACCATTCGTAGAGAAGTTTACAACACTTCATTTTCACCCTCCAAATTTTAATAATGTAAGTGAAGCTGTTCAAAAGATACGAGGGGGAGGGGACTTTTGAATAGTACTGTATATAGTCAAGTCAAGGACAAGAGTCTCACCGTGCTTAGGCAAACTCGTGACGAATGACGATATTCCAGGCAGAAATTTCAACAATACAGCACTGTGAAGGAGAGTGACAGGAAGGGGTTTATGGAATAGAACATATATTCCAATAGCCTAGCGGCTATACCTACATACAAACGGCTCCATGCTGATGAATTGCAAACTGTTTAGAAGCCCTACAAGAGTGGGGCAGTCAAAATAGTATATCTTTAGCCAAAGTATCAGGCCAATCACAGCACAAGGACAATGAAGACGCCTACTCACTAGTCCGAGAAAGAGCACGACGTGCAACTACGATTTTTTAATATATATAGGTGGAAAAATCGAGACTGAATATAATTGCAGCCTTTCCGATCAGTTTAATAGAAAAGTAACATCAAGACAATGCACCTGCTTAAAAAAGCGTTAATTTCATGAAATTGAAGTATGCATTGCTCGAACATCCACCGGATTCTCCAAATTTGGTTTCAAGCGACTTTTATTTTCAAAAAAATTCCCAAGTGGAAAGCGTTTTTCATCGAATGAAGAGGTCATATCATAGTATTTAGTATTTAGAATCTGGATGGAATCTGGATGGAATAAAATCATTAGAAGAGCGTATAAGTGTACTGAGCTTTCAGAAAATTATACTGAGGAATATACATTTTTAGAAATACATATTTATTTCATTGGATTGTTCGAAAATCTCAATAATTAAATACTCACTGTTTGGTATAATTCCAACGATCCGCTTTCTCTCGACGTTTTTTCATCCAAAGCGAAATCGATCGCAAATTGCAACCTTCCCAGACCCAACGAGGGTAAACTACGAAAAGCCAACGTCAACGTTAAAATTTCGGCCCAGGTACTTTGCAACAATCGCATTTGATCGTTCAACGAAAGATCGGTAAATCCCGGTATCTGTTTGGCCCAACCGATAATTCCGACTAATTCTCGATCGTACAAATCGCTCAGTATGGAAAGGGTGCGTTGTTTGGAATTATCGAGAGCTTTGTTTATTTCAAAACAATCTGGTTCACAGCCTGATAGCGCTTCGAGCATTTTAATATCTGCAAAATATAAAAAATTCAATTATCACCATATTAAAGAAATAACCGATTATACAAGATACCTTCTAAAAGAAGCAATGGCCTTTGTGCTGTCACTACTTGTACTTGATAGGGACTGTCGGGATTTCTCCGATATTTTTGTCTGCCACCTCTTACCCTATCTAATCTAACGCCTTCTTTTAACATACCGGATCGAAGACATTTTCGAAACCTACAAGCCTGGCATGCTTTCCGTCTTCGTTTGTTTATCTCACATTCACCCGATGCTGGACATGTGTATTCTATGTTACCTAAAAATATATCATTAATTTATTAGCGAGACATTCATAATTCGGAAATATGAAAGAAGCGTTGCACTCAATACGGATTATCACGCACAGTTCGCAAAGAAAAGGGAAGGAAGTCACGTTAAATACGCTGTTGCTGTAAGTAATTCAGGCCATTTAGTAAGACTTCTGGTTTATAAGTCTAAAACAGTCTGGAACTGCTAACAATCCTTTGAACAACTGGCATATAACCCGAGAAGTAGATGTTGCTTCTTAGTGAACGGTCTAAGTAAGGCGTTATAATAGTATACTATTATCTTGACATCTATCAACTCCAAGAGTTTATCCATATCTCAAATGTGGTTGGAATCCATTGGTTGTTTCATGAGGTTGGCGTCAATGGCGTCATGAGTTACTTGAGGTAATTTTCTCTTTAGAACCTGATCATGTTTTTCACTAGTGTGAAATGTAATATCTTTTTTTCTTTCTTTAATTTGAAAGGTTTCTTCGATAAATTAATAACTCTAATTGGAATTGGTTGCTCTACTTTGACGAGGCAACGAGCTACCAGAATTCCTTCATTGAATATTTGCTCATTTTCCACAATGACGATTCCTTCAGTATTTTCGGGAACTTCTGTATCTTTGTCCCCTATAACCTTTATCTGAGAAGTCTGTTCTTCCGGATTCAGGATTATCTCTGCATTTCCAATTACTAAAATTTCATTCGGAAGGTCTATGATAAATTTATTTTGCATAATGCCTATGCCGACAATGCATTGATCTATATTGGCTACCAGAAATAAGTGTTTTACCCGAGTATTGCGAATCTGTATAGTTGCTGGTATTTCTCCTTGAACAGGAACAGGTGTCTTGTAGCTGTTTCAAGAACTAAGCTTCTTCCAGTAGATTGTGTTTTCTGTTCACTGTTCGAATGAATGTCTTGGTATCAATCACGAAAGTGGTTGTCCACGTGCCCGCTGACTAATAAGTTTTGTTCATTTTAATTTAAAATATAAGGACGGATTTTTTGGGCGCCCATTAAATGGCCGCTTTGTAGTGTCAACTTTTATCAGTTTCATTGATGATATGTTGGAGATCAACTTCTCGGGTACTCATTTCTACTGTGGTTCTATTTTGATGGACTTTGTGAGGGAATTCAGGATGGCGATTTAGGCGACCTTCTGACTTCATTTATCGGTTCCTTTCGACGAACGGACTCTGCTTTTACAAGTTCTTTGAATGTCTCCGAATCTTCCGCAATGAAGCATCTGCTATTTCCATTTTGGGATTTCGTCGCTTAGTTTCGAGTGTATCCAAAATTTGTGATAGTGTAGATTCTGGGTGGCTAGTGGAAGTTGTCTCTTCTTTTTCTTGGAATCTTATTTCTCTCTATGTAGGAAGGAAAGATTTTGATATATTCCTGAGCTGCAATGAGAGTGCCATTCAAAGTTCAATGATGTAGCTGGAGAGCTTGTTGCATTTCCACATCTTGTAATCCATCAACTGATGCTTTGTGCCGATTTGCTCTAGGAAATCTTTAGATGCCT
>CAJUYH010000207.1:0-80493 GCA_910591685.1 Galerucella tenella | reverse complement strand
AGAGAAACAAATTTTCCTGTTTAAATTTACAATTGGAATTTAAACATCAACTAATGACAATTAAGTCAAATATGACAAATCCATATTACATAAACAACTCCACAGCACTCTCTGTTTATTTTGGCGTATTTAAATTTTCTCTGTATGTTCCGTATTATTTTTGTTATTTTTTATGGGAAATCTAATCACACTTTCTTCTATGTTTTTTATTGCAACGTTTCGGTAGCGTTCCAGCTACAGTTATTAAGAATAATTGAGTTAAAAAAAACTAGACTAGTTCAGTGGATATTCTTTTGGCTTACCGAACCAATCTATTTGCCCTGCTTATTATACCGTGATAATTTTCAATAGAGATGGCCGAGTCCTACGTGAAAAGAACTACTACAAGCAGATAGCTGTTGACACACAGATGACTCACATTAAAGTGCAGGTGTACACGGTCGCAGAAATCTCACACATGCAATACGCATGATGACTGATTTTGAAAAATTGATCCATAAGCTTTATCCGAAAAAAGTGTTCCTTGAAAAAATAAGGGGTTTGGAGGAAATTTATGTTTTTAGAACATAATTCCAATTTCGCACCAAAACGTTAGGATAGTAATAGCGTCTCTGTGACATCACAAATCTGTAAGTACTTCAAAAATATTTCACAGTAGTTTGCGAATTGAAAATTAATTTTGATTGCTGATTTAAATTATTTTGTGTGATAGTCATGTACTATATAACCAGTAAATATTATTTAAACGATTGAAAACCAGGAACTATGGCAAAAGTTCGAACGATGTACAAAACGTTGACATCACACGTTTGTAATCGTCGTTTTAGCTAAGTGGCTGATTGACATATGTCGTATTCATGTATTTATCGAAATGAATATAATCACAATTGTAAGGTAAACATAAGTAATTGCTTTAGAATATTTATATTCTATACAATGATTTCCAATTACTATTCCAGTTATTCTCAGCGTCAGTCGTCATGCCCATTGGTATATCATTATGTTTGCCAGCTCTGAATACTTGGACTTATCGCATAATTTACAAGATTGGTTCATTCAAAGGCTTCCATACATAATTCCAAGAATGTCTCCAAATAAGTACTAGATCACAGGAGGCATGACCTACGTTGTCTAACAGGCCACTATCATCCGGATCAACATATAGTAGGACTTGGACTGTCGGAAGATCCATCATACCATCTTTGTCTGGAAGTTTATGAATCAACATGGTATATAGTTGGTAGTGAAGGGTCTATAGTCGCGTCATTATACGCGAAAAAAATATAAAATTTTCGGGCAGCACCGATCGGAATGCGGTTTTCGGCATTCGCTTGCAAAAATTATTTGTAAAAAAGTTACCTAGTTTTCATTTGTCCAAAATCAGAAATTGCATTGTTGCAGCCAAAAAACGATCCCCCGAGCACCTGGTGCACCGTAACCTCGACCTGAACGTTTTCGATGTCAAATTCTGCTTTAGCGACCCAAAAACCCCCCTTAACGATTTTCGGTTCGTCTTTTTCGAATGTGTCTGGAAAAGCCTCGGAGAAGACATTCAGGTTCAGGTTGCGGTGCACTAGGTGCTCGGGGGAACGTTTTGGATGTCAAATTCTGCTTCAGCGACCCAAAAAACCCCCCTTAACGATTTTCGGTTAGTCTTTTTCGAATGTGTCAGAAAAATTCTCGGAGAGGACGTCTACGTCCAGGTTGGGGCGCACCAGGTGTGTGGGGGGTGTTCGCCGATGCCATATTTGCATTCAGCGACCCAAAAAACCCCCCTTAACGATTTTCGAATGTGTCTGGAAAAGCCTAGGAGAAGATGTTCAGGTCCAGGTTGAAGTGCACCAGGTGCTCGGGGGATCGTTTTCAACGTCGAATTCTGCTTTAACGACCCATAAAACTCCCCCACAATGATTTTTGGGTTGTTTTTGACACTCTTGTCAGGAAAATTCTCGGAGAGGACGTCTACGTCCAGGTTGGGGCGCACCAGGTGTGCGGGGGGTGTTCGCCGATGCCATATTTGAATTCAGCGACCCAAAAAACCCCCGAGCGCCAAGTGTTTTTCCTTCCCCGCACGAATTCTGGGAGTGTTCCACGGAGATGACGTTCGTCGGCGTTCCTGAGCCCCAGGTGGTCAGGGTGTCAATTTGAACATCATAATCGTGATCAGCGACCTCGAAAACCCCCGAG
Organism: Galerucella tenella; assembly: GCA_910591685.1. Lineage (NCBI taxonomy): Eukaryota > Metazoa > Arthropoda > Insecta > Coleoptera > Chrysomelidae > Galerucella > Galerucella tenella. The sequence continues at coordinate 78,306 of CAJUYH010000207.1, read as the reverse complement.
CACCCATTCTGGGCCAGTTCTGACTCTTTCTTACAAAGTTATTAAGTTGTCCGAAGGGCGTCTTAAAAAATGCATTTTTCGAATGCATTTTTGGCTGCAACAATGCAATTTCTGATTTTGGACAAATGGAAACTAGGTAACTTTTTTACAAATAATTTTTGCAAGCGAATGCCGAAAACCGCATTCCGATCGGTGCTGCCCGAAAAAAAATTTTTTAAGGCCTTTTTTCGCGTATAATGACGCGACTACTAATGAAGACCTTTGAATAGGTTTGCTACTCGCTTTATCTCCGCAAGGAGTCCATACGGCGGTGGCTCTGTCTTGTTCTGGGGTAATATGTGCTTTAACGCTCACACGGGATAAGATTAGGTACAAGAACTATGGCTGACCTTTTAATGGTACTTTTTTCAAACTCTTCGTATATAACTTGCAGTGCTATCATTACAAAATAATAATGTAATGATATTTGATTAATCTATAGTGAAAAATAAATAGCACACCTTGTATAATTTGTTGGAACAAAGCCAATAAAAGCATCTTCTAGCAAATCTAAAGCCTTGAGGGAACCACTGGATTGACCAGCAATTTCTTCAGAATCATCCAGTTTCAATAATCCATCTCGATGGTATCTTTTTATAATAACTTTATGTGTCACTCCCATCTGAATTTTATCAACCGATCTAATCACCACAGCACCATTTCCCAAATCATACTTGAATTCAAGGAAACCATTTATGATGGCAAGCGACACAAAATCCCCCAACCCATCTGCTTTTTGCTGATTGTAGAGTAAAATACCATTATCTGTATAGGATTGAAATTCTACTTCTATGCTGAGTTTATGATAGGCCTTAAGAGGTCTTAGTCGTGCAAACGATTTGCCATGGAATGCTGGAAGGTAATTGAAAATTAACTATTTGTCAAAGCAATGTATGATCATAGTGAATATTATTTTAACACAGTACCTGGTACTTCGTACAAAGTTTGCGAAATTTCCGTTTCACACAGTGGACCAGTATAGTTAGCTGTGCAGACGCATGCGTAAGTGGAAGCTGGCAAATCGATGCAAGTGCCGCCGTTGTTACATGGTAAACTACTACAGGCGGAAAATTCATCTAGATCGTCAGGATTAGCTGGAAATGAATAAATAAATATAAACATAACCGTCATTGTTATGATATTCTTGTATCAAATATATGTAGATTGACTTAGTTTAACTATTTTGTCTCAGGCTATTCTGAATGTAGGTATTTGTGAACTGGTACGTACCCAAACATTCTTGGCGATCTGAAGATTCTACATAACTCGGAAGGCAGACACAAGCTCCTTTGACACAGTGACTATTTGAAATAATACAGTCCGTATTGTCTGAGCACAAATCGCCTAACAAGGCTGTGAGGACTCGAACTGTAGCTGGGGTTGGACGGTGGGCAGGAGCAAACTCATGACCTGTATACAAAGCATCAATTTATAGAACTACAATGTCGAATCTTAGTGTTCAATCTCAATTTTTTGACTCTCAACCCGTTGATTGTTTTCTCTTGAAAGTTTGTTAAGCCCGCTTTACAGTTCGCAATTCTTCTTGCGATGTATTGCAGCAACACTTCGACCTACCTTGCAATCGATCTACATTTCACAATGATTGCGATATGCAATTTCCAACGTGGATACCCACACCAAGAGAAGAGTTATTTATAGACAAATAAACTGATTTGTTTGACCCCCCTTTGTTTAAAACTAACATTGCTTATTTATTATTGAGAAGCCATATTAACGTGAAAATACTGGGAAATTTTGATATAAAAAAATGATTTATTCGAGTGTAATTTCTTTAATGTAAAAAAATTTGTTCTACTTTATGCACACCTTCATACAATTGTTCTTCAGAAACTATAAAAGCACAATATAATATTTTGTTATGAAATATAACAATGCTAAAAATCTTGTAAATAAAACAGGTACAAAACTTTGTGTCAGAGTATGTTTAGGATGAATACTTTTTTTAAACGCCACCGATGGTGTTTTTTTACAGTTACAATTTGGTCAATGAGAACTGTTTCATATAGCCTAAGTTATCACAATTGAAAAATGTGAGCTCTCAGAAGCCTTCCTCAATTTTTCCTAATATATTACTACTACATTAACTAACTAACTTCAATATTCTATGTGTTTGCACCGATACAATACAGACGCTCTAAATTTTCTAGAACGACTGAAATTTGTTGTGCAGAATTTAAAACAATATGTGTATCCTCTACACATAGATACTTTAATTTAAGCCCAAATCAACGTATGTCTCATTTTGGGCGTTGCTGCGAACGTCTACTTATGTAGGTGACCAAATATAGACATCCTCCAGCCAAAATGGATATCTAGGAATTTTTCACTACACATTGTAAAATGTGCTGAATTGTGGCGATGAGGTAATTTAAGCCATAATTTCAACTTTTTGACTAGCTGTCATTTTGTGAAGTTGATCGTTGGGCCCCTGAAGACGACCGGTTTCTGGTTATTGCCTGTTGGCAGTAGGTGTTATGGTATTGGGTTGGGATGTTAATTTTTTTTGTTGTGAGCTTTGTTAATTTCACAACACACATAATCTCGCATTAAAAATAATTCAGGCATGCAAAATATACGGGTTGCGTCGATGATAAAATGAAAGTTTATTGTGAAACATTCTGTACGCTTATTTTCAAAATTATTATTATATGGCGTTAAGAACTTCAATGAGTAATGTTTTTATAACTTTCAAAGCAATGGTTGCTTCTCCTGAGATCATTTTCATTTGCTTTCCCCTAATTTTTCACTAATTTTGTTAAAAATACACCTTAAGTTAAATGAATTCATTTAGTCTCACCACGGTTACGATACAACATATTGGATCCTGGTTCCTTCCCTGTAAAATCAGTATCTGTAAATAAAACCGGTCGGACGTTACTGCTTCTTTCGTAGTAGTACCGAGGATCTGGTACTAGTAGATGACGTGTAGATTTCGATAGAGGGGAACTTATTTCGTCAGCTTGTGTGAATTGTTGGGGATTTACGCCGCTATACGGCCAGTCGGTACTTTGTACGTCATCTGAAAAAAATATTATTATCAATTTCCCAAATATCGATAATTTATTAAAAATAACTTTCTACGTCAATATGCTACAAAAAGCTACTTCTTTCTTCAACATTTATTTTGTTCTGCTGCTCTAGTATTCATATTTTCACTAAATTTTATTTAAAAACATCTTTTTTTTCCTCCACATTTTCCTGGGTGAATAAAGCTAGGATTGTACTTATTATACTGAAGGCACTTATTTCCTACTTATTGTCTGATATTCAGTCCCATTAAATAATCGATCCTCATTTTAAACCGATTCTTTCTCTTCTGATTGCCAAGAATAGCTTCGTGTGATTTGGGAACGCTTTTAATAATTTTTCATAAATTTGTATTTTCGCAAAATCTTGTTATAACACGTCAGGTAACAAACTTGCCACATATCATTTTTTTGTTATTGAACATAAATTGAATTTTTGCTCATAGTAACCAAGTAACTACTTCAAATGAAAGCGACACTAAATTAACATTTTCATACATCTGGAACTCATTTGTTCCAGTCAAAATTTGGTTTGACAAGTTCCGCAAGCTTCTCTTGACATAAAGTCATAATACTAGTTTTCGAACATCGTGTTGACCAATTGTGATGTTTAGAAGTATTTTACCTTCAGAAGTCAACTTAAGATCCAGCTTTGATTTGGGGGGTGGAGAACACTGCAAAGCGTGGACTTTGAGACTACGTAAAAATAGGAATAAATAGATAATTGGAAAGAAATAATGAATATGGAGTTAGTCAATTAGAAAGATATATTCGATGTGCCAAGGTAATAAAAGGGTCTAATCTAAAACTATATGGACTTAAAGATTGAAGTGGTGTCTTAAACTGGAACTTTGGAGATGAATGACAACAGGAAAAGCGATCTTGTATCAAATACCTAGAAATGAATCTGTTTATTCAAAAAATCCAATAAGTTAAATTACCAACTGTTTTGTTGATCTTCGAGCTCTTCTACTATTCTCAAAGTTTACAAGCAACTAGCGATTAATATTCAAACTTACCCCTGAATAATGCTATTTCACAGCATCCCTGATCGTTATTTTGGGCGTTAAAAATATGTGGGTCATTAAAGTATATTGTATTGGAAAATAAAATTGATAATATGACGTTTAAAGTGTAAGTTTAAATTTGCCTGTATTTTTAATAGGAATGACTCGAAATTTAGAACTGTTCCTTATGCACGAAATTGCTTTATGAAAGTAATATCTTAACATTAATTAGAACAGTATTAAGATACTCTAATATGACATCATAGTGTGAAAATATATTTTCAGATCTTCAAATTCATCGTACCCAAGAAGTAGATATGACAGTGCGACTATATTATATTTTTCTTAAGGGGCCGTAATAGCTGGAAGAAATTTGAAAAATCAGGGGTTTACATACTAAGTTCCAATTAGTGCTAGAACGGAACTATTATCCAGACAAAAAAATTAAAAGTTCAAGTAAGTATATATTTTTAGTGATTGACAGGATTATTGTTAATGATAAATTAACCAATAAACCTACCTTTACAAGATCCAAATGCATGTAGAACTATGTCCTTTTGTAGGCGACAAGCTGCTAGTCGTAAAGCACAAACGGAATTGTAAGTTTTACCATCACTGCCGCACACAGTCTGAAAAATTCAATATCAAATATTAAATTATTATTATGAATTTGATATACACCGAGAGAAGAGTTATTTATAGACAAATAAACTGATTTGTTTGTCCCCCCTTTGTTTAAAACTAACATTGCTTATTTATTATTAAGAAGCCATATTAACGTGAAAATATTGGAAAATTTTGATATAAAAAAATGATTTATTCGAGTGTAATCTCTTTAATGTAATAAAATTTGTTCTTCTTTATGCACACCTTCATACAATTGTTCTTCGGAAACTATGAAAGTCTACGAAGCACAATATAATATTTTGTTATAAAATATAACAATGCTATTTGGGTAAAAATTGTTTCCATCACCCAGAAAAAAACCTAACATCTTCAATAATATTCCATCACTTTAAAACAACAAATTAAATATTCATAGTAAATCATTTGAAAGTTTTGACAAAAATAAGTGTTGAGAACTCACTTCTTTAACATCACTGCAATTTGAATGGCAATCACATAATGGAATTCCATCTTTTTCTATACAAATTGCACCAAAGTAACAGGTTCTTTCGGCACAGGTCGAAGGATTAGATGAAGAAGCTAAATCGGCAGCTAGAACAAAAAAAATATGATGGAATTATTGATAAAAATTGAATCGTTTTTCAACTTACCTGTGACACATCCATTGGGACCTAAATATTTATTGTGATTTGTGCATATTGTACATTTTTGACCTTGTACACCTGGTTTACAAACGCATCTACCCGTCATTTGCTCGCAGTCATCTCTCACCGAACCAAAACTTGAGCAACCGCATGCTGCAAAAAATGATAATTAGCGTCTTCCAAAATCCAATATTTTTAGTGAATCGTATTATTGGGTATTAATTGAAAACTCAAGCCACTATTACAAAGAGAAGTTTCAGTAGACATGAACAGCAAACCAATCGATCTTTTCCTTTTCCTCGGTATGTTATTGCTCTCGCCATCCCCGGTTTTCCACTTCGAAACTGGTCGTTTCCTCAAATATTCTTATCCCAGTGTTTTTCATACCTTTGCTCTGATTCCCTCGATTTGGTACCATATTTTAAATTTTTGTTTGACTGAACGTATTGGTCCTATTCGTTACCTACAATATTACTCCTTTAGCCGGTACAGTTATGAAGGTTTTTGAACTTTCTATAATTCTTCTCATCTCAATCGATGTTATTGCTTTCGACATTCCCAGTTTCCCACCTTAAAGGTCTTCCTCCATATCGTTTTCCCAGATATTCTCATTTCATTATTTTTTATTAGTTTTTAACTTATACAGTTATCAAGGTTTTTGGTGATCAGCCAGTCACAGATTAATAATTCCAAAGTCCTGCATAGTTTCTTTCATATTAGTCGTTTCTAAGGAAAACTTTTATTTAAACATCAACATAAACAGGTCCTTGAATGAACGGATGAACGTATTATTGTAAAAAGCTTTAGTATATATGCAATGAAGTTGAGCAATTTATTTCGGGTCTGGAATGATCGAAACTAGCCAATAATTTAGCAGATAAAACTGTGAAACTATGATACAATGGGCTAATTATGCTTCAGCTCTGCTGTAATGAATCAAGTAGTAGTAGCGTGAACAAGACAATAAATTTAAAGATGCCAAAATTAAAACGAACACAACACGTCTTTGTGAAAGGCCCTTTCCACATGAACTCACAGTTCATTCACCTGAAACGTTTAAATTTTGGTTGCAAACCAGAAACTCGCAAAAATATTATTCAACTCGTTATCTTGTGAATTGTTATCGCAATAAGACCATAATATTGGGGGTAAATGGATCAAAAGTGTGGTGGAGTTGGTCTGATCATACTTTAGGTAATAGTTTAGAAGCCTGTGATATTTTTCAGTGATGATTTAGCTAACGCCCATTTATCAGTGTTCTGAAGGAACTAACTAAATGTCATCCATGAGGATTAGTCAATCAAAGTTATGTTTTGTCAAATGACAAACCTCTTATATAATTAGATTTCCATATTTTAATATGAAAAATAATGTTGTACTAGTAAATGAAAAAATTAAAATAACGAAAATCGGTTACATGAGAAAATATTTTGGAAAAGTTGGACGCACATGGGGTCTGTCACCCCGTGTGGTCACCTGGATCTACACTGCAATAATAAGAGCCATGTTAACGTATGGAGCAATTGCATGGGGACCGAAGGTTCTACAAGCAACGGCCATCCAAAAATTATATCAAATACAGCGAATGGCTTGTTTAAACATCACAGGAGCCATGAGAACAACACCAACCGCAGCAATGGAACTAATTACTGGCCTGACCCCTCTGGACCTGTACGTCAATGAGGTTGCGTTAATGGCCATGATACGATTGCGCACGGCTGGTGTAAACCCCGAAGTAGGAGTGGGCCAATTGAGGTTAAGAATATCGCAGGACGCGCTCACTGCGCTACCTCTACTGCAGGCAGCCAATGATGCAATTGAACCCAGGTTTTTGTTTAACAAACCCTACAAAATACAAATAAAACAGAACACAGAGCCAGATGCTGCAAATGCAATACGCATATATACAGATGGTTCAAAAATGAAAGAAGGCTCAGAATGTGGAGTTTACTCGAGAGCACTAAGCCTAAATATTAAGTTGGGAATGGGAAACAATACCAGCGTGGTTCAAACAGAATTGGCTGGTATCTCAATTGCCACAAAAGAATTAACCAGAAGAGGAATTTTTGGCAAAAACATAATAATCTGCACTGATAGTAGACAAGCCCTATTAGCCTTGAACAGACAACGTGTTATATCGAGGCTAGTACTAGGGTGCCATCAAGATTTAGCCGACGCCTCGGCAAATAACAATATTATCCTGAGGTGAGTTAAAGAGCACGACAGGAATAAAGGAAATCGCATTGCTGATTCTTTAGCCAGGGAAGCCGCTGGACTAAAAATTCTAGGACCCAGTGATACCTACGGCCTAACGACTTCGACAATTGCGGAACTAGCCAAACGTTACACCCATGCTCAACCCTTAAGAGATGGGAAGGAATCAAAGGATGCAGTCTTGCCAGGATCACCCTGGGCGACTATGAGAAGCTGGCGCCGAAGAAATATTTGGCGATGACCAGGAAAAACCTACGTTTAATAGTAGGATTTCTGACTGGTCACTGTCAACCAAGGAAACACCTCCATACTATAGGGCTAGTGGACAAACCTCTATGCAGGATGTGTGAATAGGAAGATAAAACTGTCAGGCATGTCTTATGCGAGTGTCCGGAGTTATCGTCAATAAGAGAGTGTGTTCGGTGAGTCTTGGCCTACACCTGCCGATATAAAGGAGATGTCCCCTAGTGACCTGTCCACTTTCCTGGGAAGGACAGGATGGACAATGACCTAGGAGGACAACTCCTCGGGAGGATGTACAATGCTCTGTGCTATGAGCCCATTCACTCACCCTCCCTACTCTACAGATACAGATACAGATGATGTATTATAGAGTATCTAACCACAGAGTACAGATATATAAAATTTCTGTCCTAAATTCAAAAACCGGATGTATCTATGAATTGAAGTCAAATTGTTAATGTAAAAGTCGTTAAACTAAAATAAAAATTTACTTATTTCTACCATTTTGCAAAATATAGTGTTCTATAAATGAACGGTTAAATTTATACTTATATAATATTATATAGTATAGGTCGTCAATGCCGTATAAGTTATTTCATTGATGACGTAGTAAAAGTGACGTCATGACTTTAACTGGAAATGTATACTTTGAAAAGAGGTAGGCGGAAAAAGCTTTTCTCGAATGAATAGTTTTTTTGCAACTTATAACGGCTGATAGGGCTAATCCTCGAAGATGACATTTACATATAGCCCCTCCATAACATTCTTTAAAAAAATCGTATCACTGAAAAAGGCTACTGTCTCTCTTACTGTTGACTATTATCTCGGATTTGTGAATTTTTCTCACGCTAATTTGCTCTCGTATTATCCTCAGAGTTTGTTTTATTGCTTCACACTCAGGAATGAAATATGCAAGTTAATATTCTCAAAGCGTGTGAAGGATAAATAGTTCTCTTGTGTATTATTTACTCTTCCCTTTTTAGTAGTTGACGATATTAACCTGTTCGAAATTGCGAGGTGTATATTCAATCGTTTCAAATGATGGAATTAATATATATTTTTAACACCACGGATTTCTTTAAATCAACTGAAGTTGTGAATTATCTTCTCAATATATTGGAGCTGAGGACCTTTGTACAAGAAGAATGAGATATTTACTGTGCTGGAACTTTTTTTCTTGTTGAATTAAGTATGTTTTAATTAGTTTTTTCCTACTTTATTACTGTTGTTGTTTCGTTTTCGCACTTTGGTATGTGAAGACCGAACTTCTTGTAATAAGAATTGTAAATTCTTTTTAATGCAATATCTATCTAGAATATTCAATCGTTTTAAAAATTCTTCTATCCTACATTCTCAATCCTTCTTCATTTTCCTTTAATACATTTGTATTTAACAATACCCAATCCATCACTTTTTGTTAATGTGGATTTAATTTAAATTTTGAAGTATATTTTTATCAACAGCTTCAGTTTTTGAGGTTATCTACATTTCATTCCCAATATCAGGGACTAAAATATTTACAAGACTTTTATAAAATGATCCAAAAAAGTTTTTTCGCGGCAATATTATGTAGGAAAGGTATTGCGGTAGAAATGGAATTCCATACGGGAGGCAGCTAATACCCATATTTAAATTATTCTCTACTGCTTGTGAAATGTCAGTGCCACAATACGTATCAGATTGATGAATAAAAATAGTAATTGAACCATAATTAAAAATTTTCGACAAAGTAATGTGGAAGGTACAAAAATGAATGTGAAAAATACCTAAAAAGTGACGCAAGTTTTCTTTATTCTAACAGATACGATGAGTTAATTCTACACGGCAAGAAAAGTGGGCAATTTGAAGGAAGCGGGATATGAGATGGCAAAAGCGGAAGATTGTGTATCGGTAAAATTTTTCATTAACTCTAGTGGTAGAAATCTTATTTATCAGTGGGTGTTCACTACGTTAGATACAGATAAAATGAATGCGGCTCGAAGAAACTTGATTAAGACAATATACAAAGTTGATGACAGCACTTTCGTGTCATTATGTGTCTGATGTTCAATTTGTTGACTTAAGTTCACTCTAATCATTTAGCAACGGGAAGCTACCAAAACAGCAATGTTGCCAAAGCTTGTATGGATCTATTCATTAACCCTTTAGTGGGCCGTGGTTAATGTATTTACCACCAGTTTCAAACTTCGTTTGGCGATTTAAATAGACATTTTTGTACAAACTAGTGGATCTATCTACTGACGAGACGTTCAAGCTTTCTGTCTGGCAATTCAGGTGAAGAAGGGACCTTGTTGTAAAGCACGTGCTGAAAGGTATTGTTGTGGGTGTCAACATTTTTCGCGCCAGTTTACCGTAAACAAGTGTTTTTATTGCTTATTTGTCTATCAGTGATATAAAAGTAAGTATATAAGACTTTTTTTGTGTTAAGGCTTTCATTTTTAAGTTTTGTTAATTCTAGAAATGATAAGACTAAACCTAAGTCATTTGGTTTACCTAAAAATGAATTTTGATTTAGGGGTAAACAAATTTACCACCGCCCGTGTGCGTGTAACTGGATTTTTCTTACAATATTTTATATTTTTTTGGTTAAACGTACAATCATGGAAAAGAGGTGGAATCTAGATAATCCAGAAGATGCTAAACTGATGAGGAATATAACTCGGAGAATGAATGCGATTCTGAAGCCGAAGAAGAACTGTGTGAATTAGACTATTCGGAGCTAGACAATTCGGGCATTGATAATAGTTCTGTCTCTTCTACCGTTAATAGTCCAAGTTTATTGACTCAATTGAATCATGAATTATCTGAAAATGTTCCTAGAAGTTCATAGTCCAAGAGCTAGTAACACGTGTTTCATGAAGTGTTTGATGCACCTTGAAATTTTGTGCTATAGTATCGAATGGATAGCTGAGCAGTTAAGCAAGCAAGCAAGCCCTACCTGGGGACACCAGGTACTGCGCATAGGAGAAAAGTATAAAAAAATTTAGCCCAAAAAAAGTGTTTAATTCAGAGGCCAACAAACAGAAATCTAAATTTCAAAGTATATAAAATATATAATTAAAAAGGCAGACACTTTTGAGGGGGTTAACATATAATAAAAACACCCTCAAGTTGTTTGTTTTAATACAAAATGAAGTGTTTGATTCATGCTGTCATTTTAACAGCGTCTTAATTTCATATAATAAAAATGAATTACAAAAAGGCAGACACTTCTGTTGGGGTTTAATTATCGAAAAGCATAAAAATGAATATTAATTTTAATATAGAAAGAGATAGGCAGCGCATAGTCGTGGATGTGAGCGAGAGCACCAACTACCGGCCTAGCTACGGTCTTTCTCTGCGCTCTCATTGGCTGTTGGTCACGTGTTCTTGTACAGCTGTATTAGCTATACATTTTCAGTAAACAAAGTTGATTGTGCCTGCGTAGGTAATCAATGTTGGCTAAGGCTGAACATCCCGACGTAATGTGTTGTATCGTCTCTGTTGTTTGTTGGCACCTTCTGCACTTGTCCGTAGCGATGTTTGGATCTTTCATGACAAATTTCTTGTAATTGCTGGTATTAATTACTTGGTCTTGAATTGCCATCATAAATCCTTCTGTTTCTGGAAATAATGTTCCATCAGATATCCACTTATTTGATGCTTCCTTGTCGATATGAGGTGATTGAGGTCGTGATGATGTCGACCATGAAGCGCTTTCTGGGCCCACTCCACCTGTTTGTCAGAATCTGTAACGATTCCAAGTCTCATATCAGGGCTTACAAGATTTAAGGGGGAGTAGTTTTTATCTGCTTTTGCGACCATCTCATGCAATTCAGATGTTTCAGCCTTGGCAATGAAGAATTCTTGGAGTCTAGATATTTGTTTGTTATGTAAATTAACTATGTCCACTAGACCTCTCCCTCCCTCTCTTCTTGGTAATGTTGTCCTGATAACTGATGATGTCGGATGGTGACATTTGTGTTTGGTCATCATGATACGGGTTGTTCTTTGAATATCCTCCAGCTCTGTCTTTGTCCACTTCAGAATTCCAAATGAGTATGTCAGGATCGGTATGGCATAGGTGTTAATTGCTTTCGCTAGATTTCCTGCGTTCAACTGGGATTTCAATAAAGTAGTTACCCTTTGAGTGAACTGGCTCCTAATTTTGATTTTTGCTTGCTTTTGGTCTAATAGCTTAGCTTGCTGAAATCCTAGATATTTGTAGGTCTCGCCATTTTGCATGGCAGTTATAATATTCCCATTGGGTAGTAACACATCTCCGTTAACGATTTTACCCTTCTCGATATTTAAGGTTTTGCACTTGTCTAATCCAAATCCCATTTGTATATCACTGGAGAATTTTTCAGTGATATTGAGTAAATGTTGAATTTGACGCTGGTTGGATGCGTATATTTTGATGTCATCCATATATAAAAGGTGAGAAACAGTGCAGCTAGTGTTCCTGTTGGCTTTAAGTTTATAGCCGTAATCCGTATCTTTGAGTAGATTGGAGAGTGGGTTCATTGCCAAACAAAGTGGACTAAGGGAGTCACCTTGGAAGATCCCCCTACGGATGGAAATTTCATCAGTTCGGAGGTATTGGCCATTTATTTGTAAATGAAGGTTCGTTCGCCAGTGCTTCATCGATGATTCTAGAAAAGTAACAATCGTGGGATGTACTTTGTGAATTTGCAGAACTTTAACAAGCCAGGAATGTGGAACGCTATCAAATGCTTTCCTGTAATCTACGAAAGCCGTGTGGATGTTGCGCTTTTCCTTTTGCGCCTGTTTCAGTATAACTGAATCAATGATAAGTTGTTCTTTGCAGCCTTGGTGATCTCGTCTGCAACCTTTCTGCTCTTCTGACAGGATGTTGTTTTGGTCCACATGTCTGTAAATACGGTTAGTGATGCAAGCCGTTAATATTTTATATATAGTTGGTAGGCAGGTTAGGGTCTATACTGCGAAGGATCGTGAGTTTCATGTGTTTTGGGAAGCAAGTGGGTCGAGCCCAGTGTCAGAAATGGTGGTCTATCTTCTGGATGTTGCAAAATATGTGAGAATGATGTTGCCATTGCTTCATGTAGACTGTCAAACTTCTTATACCAAAAGTTTTGGACATGGTCAACTCCTGGTGTCTTTCAATTACTGGTACTCTTTATAGCTTCGGTTACCTCGGTTGTTGTCAAGTTAACGAAAGGCATCGGTTCAATATTGATTTTTTCCTCCTCAGTTCTTATCCAGTGAGCGTTGGATTTATGTTCGACAGGCTTCGACCATAATGAAGACCAGTATTCCGTCAGCTCATCTTTATTTGGAGGACTTTGGTTCTGATTGTTTACTGTACTGCTCAGTTGCCTGTAAAATAACTTCTGATTGTTATTGAATAAGTAATTTTGTTGTTTCCTTTTCGTGCACTTGACATATCGAGATAAACGTTATTATTATTATTATTATTAATATTATTATTATAATTATTATCATTAATGTTATTATATTATTGGACTATCTTAACCCTGCAGTGGTGGCGCCAAGTCTGTCAGACCCGAGCGGATTTATTTCATACATAAAGGTGGGGGAGCCGGGCCCAGCAGCTTGGTGCGGCCAGTACCTTCCTACCGGTTAGTATATTAGCACATATTACCCATCCTCCTATAGATAGTCGACTCTAGCCTTCCCATGCATACTCGATACTAGAATCACGAGCGTTGCAAACTGGAACTAATGGCATCAGCCGCCAAATTCAAACTTTTCAATTTTATTAATTAATATCCTTTTTTTATTTGAAAGCTTTAGCACACAAAAATAGTAACTAAGATTACATTTCATAAAAAGAAATATATATTCAAATTATGAAAAAAAAATTTCATCAATTTGTGAGCTAAAACTTGGGCGTTTGGAATTAAATAAAAACACATGTATATTATGCACATAATTTTATTGTTTTAATTGTTTAACACTTAGTATCTTTTTCTTTTTTCCTTTTAAAGATAAAAATCTTTGATATGCCATTTTTTTCAGTATGTCATTGTCTTTTTTATTAACCTGAATTTGGCCTTTTAAAATTGAATTTATATTCTTAATATAGGTGTAGATGAAAAAATTGAAAAATATATCAATATATATGTCAAACAAATTATGTTCCTTACATAAAAATGGATTGTACAATTTTTTTTTTAAATAATGTAGCAATTTTTTGTTTCACGTTGTTGCCCAAAATAAATTTGTTTACGCAATTGGTAAACAAACTACACATATTTGAAAACATTCTCCTGAATTGTGTTTTTGTTTTAATGAAACAATTTGGCTTATACTCCCTTTCCAAAATAAATGTATGCTCCTCTGAAGCAGAAGATGACTGGAGTTGATTCATGCAGCATGAGCAATCCCCATTTTATTTTTTTAATATTCCTAGCCACATATCCTGCGATATAAGCATGAGTTGCAATAATGGCATTACTTTCAACGTTTTCAAATTTCATCTCGCAGTCAAAATTCCAGTCATTATCATCTTCTGTAGGAGCAACATTATCATTATTGAGTAATAATAATTTCAAGGAATTCAATGAATCTGTTTCATCATTCTCACAATTAGAATTCGATGAGAGAGGGGAAGCAAAATTATTTATAATCAATGTCTTAAAACTGGCAATAAATGAGTAGCAAGTAGGATTTATATTCCTTACTCCGTGGCTCCTTATACAGCCAAAAAAATTTTCCAGTGTGTCTTGATTAATGCGCCTCAAACATAAATATTTAAACCCTATTCCTTGCAGTTTGTTCCATATATATATATATAAGGCCTTTCAACGTCTTTCCCCAATTTTTAATGGACGGTGGAACCTTTGCACCTTTTGGTGTTAAAAACGTCATGTCCTTAAATACAGAGATACACTATTCCCAAAATGCTACATGGGGTGAATTTGGCTTTACAGCGCATCTCAATATTTTGCCGTGGTCAGCTTCATACGTTGACCCATTGACGCTGTCAAAGAGCTGGTCCATGAAAGACAGAAATGCTGCAGTGTCCTCTGCGCATTTAGGTAGTAAACCATCTTTTCCTTAAAATATAACATTACCATTTAGTACTTAAATCAAATAAAAATAAATTAAAAAATAATTACCATATTTAACAGTCCATCGCATGGTGGATGAAACTCTGTGTGAAAAAACTTGTGCTGCATGTTTAACCTTTATTTCCTTTAGTTTTTGTTTATACACATGAGCATCGGTCAGCTTGTAGCACATCCTTGTGTTAAAATCGCCCTCATCTATTTCAAACAATTTGACAAGATGAGACCAACTAGCCTTTTTAAAAGTATTCTCAATTTTAAACTTGACATTATAATCAACCAAGTTGTTTCGAATGCCTTTTAATAAATGGGGTGGGTCATATATGGCCACTATTTCCTGCTGACCTACTTGAAAAATATCCATGCTATTTCCTGATGGTCTTGGGGAATCCTCTTTCATTTTTTTATACAATTAACATTTGCAGAATACTGATCACAAACTGTGCATATTACAATTAAACCTATCTCCTGAAGTGCCAAAATAGTTTTTTTAACAATACTTTAAGTTTATTTGAATTAATTCCACCTTGGCTAAAATGAAATGATATTGGTTGCTTCCATTTTTTCCGTAGGCCCTGGACCATAAATACCAACGCATGATCTGCAAATTGCATGCTCTTTTCCTCACAAAGGTGCTGAAATCCAACTGCACTGTCCCATTTTTTATCGTAGGTGAGGCTTGGTTCTAGAGATATTTAATCAAATATCAAAGAACAGTGTCTATCCAAAAAATTCAATTTTTCAACAGAATCCTGTAAAACCTTCATTATTTTTGGGTTTATACCAACATCAAACTGAATTTTGTTCAAAAGATTCATCAAGGTCTTTTTAGATGGCAAAGCAAATGTATAGCGAAGAACTTTATATGCCTTTGGACCCTGTTTTAATAATGACAAGGCAAAAACTTTGTCGTCAAATGTGAAACGTCTGCCCCTTGCTTTTTTTTTGTAACATTTTAATTTGGCAATCAATGAAATTTAATGCTCTTCGATTAATTTTTGTCTTTAAAAATTCAGTTGAATTAGAGTATCTCATTGCTTTGGTGAGACGTTCTTTGTTTGAAGCATTTTTAAAATTCAAACGACGGGAAATATTTTTTAAATCTTTTGCAATTAAATATAATTTTTTTGCCTTAGGGGTCAAATCTTTAGCTTTGGAAACTCCAATTTTCTTCAAAATGCTAGATCTGCTTTTGGCAGGTTCAGCTGTAAAAACATAATAATTTATTACAATACACCCTTTTTAAATTTGTTGCTCACCCATAATGGTCAAAAATTAAGAACTAAATATAGGTACCTTTGGGAACTGGAGTTTTACATGTGTCTTGGACTTGGTCTACTTCTGTTAATAAAAAAAATTTATATTAGGTCAAATTTATGAATGTTTATTAAACAACTTTACCTAGTTGATATACTTCTTCAGTTTGTTTTGATGTTCCAGGTAGAGCAGACACACCAATGCTGACAATTTCTGAAAAATGGAAATTTAATAATTTTTTTTTCCAAGAAATAGTTTACCCATTGTAATAAAATGTAAAATAAAATTTCATGGTGATTATATTGGGGTAAACCACTTTACCTGATTCTATTGTTTCTGATTGTCTTGAAGTTCCTGGTAAAGACAGCTCTCCACTTCTTAAAATTCCTGAAAATGAAACATTTTTAGATACTTCAATTAAAAATAGTTAATTGTTTGATTAAGTTTTTTCTAAAAACATTCTAAAATTACCTTCGAGATGTAAAGTTGGTACTGCCCGAAATTTTAAATTGGTTCGATTTCTATTAGTTGGAAACTTACAGTCTTCTGTAACATGAATGTCACATACTCTGAAAGAGTGCCTTTTCCTTCTATCTGAAACATCTAATAGGTCCGGTCTGTTCAATGATATGCACCATTTTTCCCTTATCTGTAAAAAAACATACGATATAATATTAATTATTGTGCTTAAAGTAACTAAGTTAAAAGTATATTGAATAAAATCTTGTGTAATTAGATAATTTGGATTTATACCTAGGTAGGTAGGTAGGTATATGATATTAACTGAATATGAACTGTTTTGCGAATATGTGAAACTGTTAATAGGGACAACACATTATATTAAACAAACATGCTCAGTAACATTAAACTGTTTTTGAATTTATCAAAAGTACTATATTAAGTATATTATATGTACAAAAGATGATCTTTTCTTGCAATCAATTACTCTTTTTAATATTTGTATAAGATAATGTAATAATAAAGACTTACCTCGGGATCTTTTGGTAAACAATGCAAGGGCATATTGGGCAAAGTCTTATTGTCACATCCAAAAACACAACACTTAAACACCATTTTAAATAGTTTAAACACAACACAAATAACGAAGCACACTTCCAAAATCTGGCAAAACCTAACCAAGAAAACAACAAATTAAACTCCCATGCTCACCTGTCATCTGCCGTCCAAATCGCTCAATTTTGTATGTTTGATTTATTTTTAATAAAAAGAGATACGTTTTAACTTTTACTTGACTTTTCAATATACAATATTTTTCTGGGTATTGGCAGGGTTAATTCTGGTTAAAAGTAATGTATAAACATAATTAAGAAGAAGAAAAAATTAAATAGTCACAAACTGTATTTTTGAAAAATTTTAAAATGTGGGTCTGTCAGACTTGGCGCCACTACTCATGTTAAACATATGGGCGCTACCACTGCAGGGTTAAAAGATTGAAAATTAAAGGATAGATTATTTATAAAAATAAACATATTTTATTTTGTTACTCCACAATAAAATTTAAAAATGTATAGCTAGCACAGCTGTACAAGAACACGTGACCAACAGCCAATGAGAGCGCAGAGAAACGTAGCTAGGCCGGTAATCGGTGCTCTCGCTTACATCCACTACTATGCGCTGCCTACCTCTTTCTATTAAAATTAATATGTATTTTCTTGTTTTTCGATAATTAAACCCCAACAGAAGTGTCTGCCTTTTTGTAATTCATTTTTATTATATGAAATTAAGACGCTGTTGAAATGGCAGCGTGAATCAAACACTTCATTTTGTATTAACAAAAAAACAACTTGAGGGTGTTTTTATTATATGTTAACCCTATCAAAAGTGTCTGCCTTTTTAATTATATATTTTATATGCTTTGAAATTTAGATTTCTGTTTGTTGGCCTCTGAATCAAACACTTTTTTTGGGCTAAATTTTTTTAAACCTTTCTCCTATGCGCAGTACCTGGTGTCCCCAGGTAGGGCTTGCCAACACTTGCTTACCTGCTCAGCTATCCATTCGAAACTATAGCACAAAATTTCAAGGTGCATCAAACACTTCATGAAACACGTGTTACTAGCTCTCCGACTATCAGGTGTAACTATTCAGGAGACATCAAGTTATAATGTACGAGTACCAGGGTTTGATCGTGATAGTGTCTCTTTTTGCTGTTATGAAGGTAATCATTATATCTAATACCTACTTATTATTATAGAGTTAACTTTACTCTTACTTTTAGATCTAATAGATGCAGGTAGAAGTCCCCAAAAAACAAAGGAAAAAAAATTCAAAAATCAAAAAAAGTAAAGGTGGAACTGGAATGGTCTGACCAATCCGAATATTTTGACTGTATTGAGCTCTCAACGTTTTAAAAAAATTACGGAAGCTCTCCATATAAATGACAATGCTCTGCATCCTCCGCGTGATAGCCCAAATTTTGATAAATTGTATAAACTTCGACCTCTAATAGATCATATTAGCAGAAGAAATAGTGAGGTGTATGAATTTGATTAGAAAAACTACATTTTAAGTCAAAAATAAGCATTTTGTTTTGTTCTGAAAAAAACTTGTTTTGTTCGCGGATGGGCGGTGGTAAGAATAACTACCACCATAATTTTTTTTGTTATTTTTCGAGTAAATTTTTGCAAATCATTCAAAGTGTTTTAATGACTAACTAAATATTCCCAATCACACAAAAGTACTTTTGTATTTGTAGTACTTCATTTTTGCCCGTTAAAGGGTTTTAATGTGTATTCCGTACCTACATAACTTTTATCGTATTCTGTAGTTTGCGATTTTTATAACTAACAGATATACAGTTAATTACGTCCAGTAATTGGTAGCACTGATACTGCAATTCAAATTTTTCTAATATCGGTGATATCATGAATTCAATATGGTTTGCCCTCGGGTGAAGGTCGGGTAACATCCATCATACAACCCTGGTTTGACAACGAATCACTTATTTGCATTTTCCATTTTCGATTTTAAATTACAAATGGTCTAGATTAAAACACTGTGTGGCAGCTCATGGCAGTAGTTTTTTCGAGTAAGCCCGTGGCAAAACTTGATAGCTGTTGTCATCAAAAATTACCTACAATACATTTGATAACAAGTAATTATGGTCTCCTAGTACACCAGAAAAGCACGCTAAACAATTTTTCCGATTTTATTGTCAATAAATTTGGGAATATTGTTGTTATACGGAGCTAGTCAGAAAAGTGTACCGTACAATACCCTTGAAACCGATACGTCAATATGAAAACAGTTCACGGAATTCTGCAAGGCAAAGAAAAACAAGCTTTTGGAAAAAGTTAAGAGCAACTAAACTTAATCCTGGAAGATTGGGCGAGAAATATGGAGCGGAGCGGTGAAAGTTACAAAGAAATAGTTGTGAAGACAATGTGGAGCACCGTTGCAAAAAAATGCATGAAATGTATTTTATAAAGTGTGGAAAACTTTTCAATCCATTTAAAGATGTCATCCCCAAGACTGGTAGGAGAACTTGTATTGCAAAAGGAAAGGAATGTGTAAATGTGCGCCAATGGAAAGAAATGAGCTATGCTCTGGAAGAATACTACGCTATGGTTTTATTATGAGACGAAGACAATCCGGCAGGAATACAGCAAAAATCTTACCCTATCGTTTCAAAAGAACTTGCGTGGAGAGATGGAGGAGCAATCATTATTTTAAAGAGGAAATGGATGACTTGACATAGTTAGATAACATAGTTACATATTTTTTAAAATAACTACTTCACTACTTTTTAGAAATAGTAGAATATAATCCGCACTTCAATAAATCGGCCCAGGGTGGAGAGAAAAAATGAACCGTAGTAAATGGCTGGTCTCCAACACGAAGAACCTTTTTTTCAGTTCGTCTTTTCCGAATTGTTGAACGTTCATCTAAAATAACAACTGATAGATTTTTTTTAATTGTAAAACCATCATGGAACAAAAAAACATCAAGTAGATGGTACAAAAACACTCCAGTGGAAAAAACGATCTTTCGAAATGGACTTAAGCAGCAGCACAGAAGGCAGGATTGAATACAAAAAAGATGAAAATAACAAACCACTCTATGCGGTTGACAGCAGTCAGTAGCCTAGATAAGGGTGGGGTGGGTGAGCAGCAATTAATTAAAACTACTGGCCACAGTTCCAACAACTCAATTAAGCCTTATCTGCAAATAGAGAATTAGGATTATTCCTGCATCATGAACAACCTTAGAAATGACGCTTCAGAACCTCCAGCTAAAAAACAGAAAACAGTAGATCCTGCAGGCACTCCTCGAACTTATCACTCTACAACGTTATTAATGATATAACAAATATTTCAAACAATACTCCTACTGTGTACCAAAAATGCAATGTATATATTAATGGTACCATAAATGATTAAGTTTGTAGTATTTTGTGATTAGATGAATTACCTGTTTTTCAGTCTTCGAAATAACTACATATTTAATATGTATGCATATATATTGCATATACCTATAATGGGTCGTATGTATTGTGAGCCATTTGTCTGTAGAATAATCTATTACTCATGAATAGTGGTGAGCACAGCAAGACCAAGACCAAGACCAAGACCAATACCAAGACCAAGACCAAGACCAAGACCAAGACTCAGACTGTCTTGGTCTTGCTTATTCCATCTTTTTCTTGGTCTTGCTTAAGTCGTCCGATCTTGGTCTTTGTCTTGCGTACTAAGTTTTGGTCTTGTTCGTTTTACCTGTTCATCAGTTATCAGCCAGAGAATTTTTCTATTTTATTACTATTCAAATGATTTCAAAATCCATATATAATTATTTCTTTGTAAGTTGAGTCTTGCGTATTTGGACTTGGTTTTTCATATTCAGATTCAGTCTTGGTATTGATCTTGTTCTCGTTCTCGTTCATTTAGTCTTGGTAAGACCAATTTTGCTCATCC
The DNA here is from genome assembly GCA_910591685.1 of Galerucella tenella. Classification (NCBI taxonomy): domain Eukaryota; kingdom Metazoa; phylum Arthropoda; class Insecta; order Coleoptera; family Chrysomelidae; genus Galerucella; species Galerucella tenella. The sequence continues at coordinate 57,243 of CAJUYH010000207.1, read as the reverse complement.
TCACTCATTTGATAGTCTTATCAAATAGCAATGAAGCATCTAACTCGTCCTGTGAAAAAATTCGAAAAAAGCACGATGCAAAGTATTATTTTTTAAACAAAAATCCATCCGTGCAAGTGCCACCAGCAATCATGATTATTGTTGAAATATTACTTATTACTTATTACAACCCGTTCTTTCGATTTTTCACGGAAAAATTAGAAGCCCTTATGGTATAACTCACGAAAAATTTGAAAAAATATATTTGCGAGCGAATAATTGAATAAACAAATATGTAGTTTAAAATCTCTTACGTATGCAACCATGGTATCCGGCAGATATCTTCGGCAGTCCCCAAAATCCGGGTTCACATCTATCGCATTTCACTCCACCAACCCCAGGACGACATCTGCATTGTTGAGTTTCGGCATCACAAATGTCGGAGTAAGATCCTAATTTGTTACACTCACAAATAGACGGACAACCTCCTAAGTTCGTTCCTTGCGCGGCAGTTTTTCCGTCTGGACAACATCCGAACCAACTTTCTTCGCAACCTTTCTTCTCCATTAGTGCTTCAGCTATGATATATTTCAAAATAAGCCAAAAAATAGAAATTTATGATTCACGTGTTAAGTAACTAGGGGCCATCCATAAAGTACGTCACACGTTGATGGGGTGGGAGGATATCACCGAAGTGTGACATCGTCTGGCAAGGGGCATGAGGGGGTCAATAGTTTTGTGACGTCACATGCTAAAATTTAAAATACTGAAACGCAAAGTTTGGATGTTGATTAAAAACTTGGAAAATTACGAACTTGATCTATATTTATTAATAATTTAGCATTTTATTAGATTATTATGTAATAAAAATAAGTGAAATATGGAAATAGCTGTTTTCTCTCGATTATTTTTAAATACATGCATACATTTAAAAAATTTGTGACGTCTCATCAGGGGAGGGGGTTATAAAATTGTGACAACCTGTGACAAGGACGGGGGAAGGGTCTCAAAAGTCCTATAATTCGTGTGACGTGCTTTATGGATGGCCCCCTAAGATTCCATTACGGAAAAAAAATAGCCCAAGTTAAATGTATTTGATTGTTAACCCCCAATATAAACAGAAACATATTTTCATATATTTAGTATATCATGAAGCTTCTCACTTTTTCGACAGCACTTGGCAAATTTTGCCGTTTGATGACAGTAACTTCCTGCAGGACAGTCTTGTCTAAACGGACCGTTTCCGCAGTCAAGTTCTCTCTCTGTAATTGTATCGGTTAGGGGTTTTTCTCCTCTACACGGCTTCACTTCCATTCCTGTTAAACGAAATAATAAATTCATTATCTTCTAGGTATATGAAAAACCCAGTAAAGTGTATTCACATGGCAAATACAAAACACAGTACATTATTTTCAAAGTGTGATTTGTTTTTGATGGATATTAACTCAAAATGTTTTTCACTATTTTCCCTATCTGATAATATTCGACAACTAGAGTATCAATTAAAAAATGGTTGCGCAGCTGCTACACTACCGAAATTTTCCAAAAAGCAATGTGGTCCAATTCCCATAAAATTCAAGCCGAATAATTAATATACAAGGAGCATCCGAAATATATTTTCATGGAATATTTGCAGCAAATAATAAAACAACACGCTTAAAGATTGTGTGACTTGAATTTAAAATCTGATTAGGATTGGTGGAGTGTATACGGGCAATAATGGCTAACTACTATCATGTCTTATAAACAGTGACTGTTCCTGTTCTGAATTATTTGCAATAAAAGGAATAATATATTTTTCCTACAAGCGTGCGGAGAAGTATACCTTCCTTCGTCAATTTCTTCACTTTCTCACACCGTTGAGTGAAAAAATATAAAGAGTCGCAGCCTTACGGTAATATGCGTTTGCTATGATGGTTCCGAAATCCAGCCGGCGCGACCGTCGTTTTGGTTTCGAGTTTGTCAGTGTTGCTTGAAACGTTATGAGAGTAACATCGCTGCGTATGAAGTGTGTAGGAATTATCGTTACCCGTGCGAATTTCGAATATATTATTATATTGTATTGTCTGTGACCCTGTATCTTTTTGTGAACAATATTGTTTTTTAGTGTTTATAGTCATAGTCGTGACATTTTAGTGCAAATATGACAACGGCAAGTCATAGGTGTGTGTATAAAAACTGTTTAAATAACAATAGATGTGATAAAGACATTACATTTTTCAAGTTTCCAGTTAGCGACGGTAAACGTGCACAAGAATGGCAAAAAACGTGCGGAAATATAAACATTGCATTAATGGACGTTATTGATTTGAAGAATAAATTAATTTGTGAGGTGAATTTTCCTCCTAATTGTGTTATTAAGAATAATAAGAGGAAATTGTTAACGAAAAATGCAGTTCCCATACAGTTTATTGAAGAAGGTAAGCCAATAATGTTTTTTTTTTCCAAAATGAAATAATATTCATGATAATTATTCGTGTAGTTTCACAACTTTTACAACTTTTGGCACCATCGATACTGAGAATAAGGATTTACCACACTTCTAAAACGATTTTCAACACCTCTACACTAAGGTCTCTTCAGGAAATGATTGAAACTTTCAAAATCGTTTTGGCAGTGGGAGTATCAAAAGAGGGTACCTATTCCCATTTGAAAAAATCAAAATAATGTCATATCTCGAACAATGATGACGTTATCAAAAATATGAGTGCACCAAAAAATGCGCAGCTTAAAAAATAGAAACTACGTGTCTGAGCATTTGTACCAAATCAAGCTTTTAACTAATTTGTTCCAACCTTCACATACCATACCACAGTATTTTTCATTATTGTTGTATTAAAATGACTATTATAATTTCAGATAAAGTACAGCCTCTTCCATGAACGTCCGCTTGTGATGTACAGGAATTAAGGATTGGTGAAGCTTCAAAAACCTACGCCAGAAAACGGTCAAATTCTGATACTGAGTCGGAAATGGCTAGTAATATAAAATATTTGGATTATAACATTCCTGGTAAAACCAACTCTCCTGGTTCTGAAACTTCCTTTGTCAGTTCCAAGTTTAGCGACCGCGTATTACAAATGGAGTCTCCAACGAAATGTTTATTGAAAAAAAAATAAATACATTAACTCACAAAGTTAATTTCATGAAAAAAAAATTTGTGCGAAGCGGTCTCAAACATATCGACTTAAAAAGAAAACTTCTTTATCCACGTCCTTATTTTTACTTAATTTATTGATTCATAAGAGTACTTTTGTAAAAACTTTTGTGAACATGCAGTTATTTCACAAAAAAAATACAAAATGGTCACAACATGAACAACAATTAGCCATGTCTCTGTACTATAAGTCACCAGGAGCTTATAAGTTTATGCTTTATTCCCTAAAATTCATTCTACCATCTGTAAGAACAATACAAAGTTGGCTAAAAGTGTGTAGTTTAATGCCCGGATTGGATACTCCTTTAATCAAGAAATTATCACTGAAGGCGAAAACTATGACGGACCAAGAGAAAAAAATTGTAGTGATGTTTGATGAAATTAAATTGAAACCTCAGCTGGAATATAATCGATTGCGAGATAATATTGAAGGATACGAGAATTTGGGATCTCTGGGAGGATGTGCCAAATTAGCAAATACAGGGCTGGTCTTTCTAATACGTGGTTTACTCCATAACTGGAAAATACCGTTGTGTTACTACATTTCCACTGGGCCTGTAAGCAGTTCATCTTTGCACAAAATTATTATAGATGTCGTTAAGAAATTGAAGGAGATGAATTTCACTCCACTTGTACTTGTTGGTGATCAAGGTTCTAATAACCGTGGAGCTTTGAAGTTATTGGGAGCAACAAAAGAGAACCCTGTAGTAAAAATAGATGGCCACACAATATTTACGTGTTTCGACATACCTCATTTATTGAAAAGCCTAAGAAACAATTTCATGAACACAAAATTGCAATTTCTAATTGATAAAATACCTATTGCCTGGACTGACTTTACCAAAACCTATGAAATAGATAAAGCAAGTGGAACAGCTAGAGCTATGCTAAAAATCACCGACGTACACATTTGGCCAACTAATTTTCAGAAAATGCGTGTCAAGTACGCAGCACAAGTATTTTCGAATACCGTTGCTGCGGCGATAAAAACTGCTTCCAAAATCGGACAAATTACTACGAAAACAGCCGCGAATACTGCAGAGTTCATTAAAGAAGTCAATAATATTTTCGATGTTTTGAATAGTAGGATTTTAAACGACCCAAATCCTTACAGAAGACCATTATCTATTTTCAAAGACACAACTTATAATTTATTACGCAATGCATTAGATTACTTCAAAACAATAGAGATACTCGAAAATAATAAAATCAGGAAAAATATTTACTGCGTAAATGGATTTCAGTGGACAATAAACTCAATTTTGCAACTATGGAGACATCTGAAAGATTCCGGTGTTAAGTACTTATTAACAGGATTTTTGAACCAGGATGCCATTGATAAATTTTTTTCGGTAGTAAGACATAGAGGAGGATATAATCCAACTCCCACTGTCAGAAATATCCGTATTGCAATGCAACACAATATGAATATAAGGCTGCAAACGAATGTGGAAACTGGAAACTCTGAAGTTCAGGACGATGAAATACTCACAATCAACGATGAATACTCCGATGAAGACAAGGCTGATAACGAAAACACACCTAACAATGCAGCTGATCATGATCCAAGCTTGAATAAAGAATTACCAGAAAAACAATCCAATTCAGAAAAGGTTGAAGAAAATAAAATCAATACGAATCCATCGTTGGAAACATGTTCGGCCGTTTATGTAGCTGGATATCTTGTATTCAAACTGGAAAAAAAGTTCAAATGTGAGGAATGTTCTGCAGCTCTAACGAAAGGCGGTGACGATAATTTGTTAAGTGAAAAAGAACTGTTTATGCTGTACAAGGACTATAGCAGACAAGCCAGTCAAATTAAGTGTCTGAGGAGACCCTCCGAAAAATTTAGCGAAATTATCATCTGCTTACTAAGTGAATTTAATAACGCTTTCAACAAATATAAATGTGGTGATGGTCTCTCTAAAAATATTGATCACCATTTAAAAAATTATTTATTTGAATATCATTCATATTGGTATGAATCACATTTCAAATCAACATGTAGGGAACACATGGATTACATGTTGACTTTATTCATAAGAATGAAAATATTCAGAAATTTGAAGTGGGAATCTTCAGTAAATACAAAAAAACAGAAAGTAGGAATTATTAAACCTCATAGAAAGGTTAGAATTTTACAAAATTAATTTACCTAGTCTATTTGGGGTATTTTTGTACAGTTGTCAGAACCAAACATGAGCCCCGGAAAATATGCGAACTAAAATAAGGTCATCGCAAGCAGCCAATCAAGAGCCAATGTTAACGATTGTTTATTAGTAATTGTTGAAAATAATCGGAGTAATATCACCGAGTGATTTCATCAACACATCATTTTATTCATTCTGTATCAGTGTTGTCAATGCGAGGATGATTATCCGATTTTTAGACAATTTCACTAATTTGGATCCAATAGTTTTTCGAATATTTTGTAGAAGGGATATATAAAATGGCTATTGTTTTTGGGGATTTTCCATATTGACTGGGTTCGAAGACTTTATTTAGATAACCGATGTGTCCTTTTGGTAATTTTGACAAATTCTGATAATTTGAATAGTAAGTTCGGGTAATTTTCATTTTTGCATCGGCAACACTGGACTATAACCAGTTCATATTTTGTTGCTTTCCATAGAAACTTGACCCTTCTTTTTCATGATATTACTACAGTCATATAATTTGAAAATATAGACATTTAGGGCAAACGGTAGTTTTAGTTTTGGTCCAATATAAATTTTTTTATTAATATTTAGAGTTAAATTTTTAGCAAGTTTGACTTTGTTTACATATCTCTTAACAGTTGACATTTATGGTATCGATATTTGGTTATCGATTGAAAATATCGAATTGTTACTACAAAAATACAACTACAGCGACATGAACTCGCCCACCAGGGCTCACGTTTGCTTCTGCCAACTGTATTTGTGTGTTTCATATTAGCTTTACCTACCGGTTTGTTTTCTTTATGTATATTTTATAGCTATTTTTGTATCTAGTGCGCGAATCATTTAGATTTGTTATTTCCTTCTCTTAATTTCAAATGAAACATGATTTTTCAATTAACTAAAACTGATGTATCGAGCCAAAATTGAATATTTTTCAAGAAATTAAAATCACAAAACTAGGTCTCAATTCTAAACAACTTTTCCTACAACCACTATGCAAAACACGCTTTTCTACACAAATTTGTATACGCAAAGCAGGCCTTTTCCTAATTCGTTTGATAACCGTTGGAAAAGTAATGCGAAAAGTACACGCTATGGTACTTTTCCGCACCGTAATGTCAAACAAAGCTACCTATGAACTGTCAAATTTTTTTGACAATTCAACCTAAAGTGAAATTCTTCTAGTAAACTATTCCTTTCATTGTTTATTTCAATTTATTAATTATAAAAACATTAACCCATTAAGCATTATTTTAGGAATTATGAACCTATAGATCAAAATAATTTATCTTTTGAGTTGTCCAATTCGGACATTGAGAATACTCATCCAGATATTATCGAAATGACTCGAGCTGTAACCGAAAATTTGTTACCTCAGGTTTCAATACAAAATTGGTCAAATTTTACAATCAATTTTACATTCAACTGATGTTTCTATTTATTTTCATATTGTAAGTTCTTTATGTTCAAAGTTTAAATAAAATGCCTTTATAAATTACTTTATTTCTTTCATTAATAAATGTGGTTGTAGAAAAAATATTGTGTACAACTTGTACGCAAATCACTTTTTCCACTCGCTAGATTTGCGCTTCTGCGCTCGCTCGCTATAATATAAGAGTTTTTGATTATTGTTATTGAAAACGGAACCCAACGGTTTGCATTTGCAAAATTGATTCTGATATAAATTTTCCGCTTAATTAATAATAATTTTAATCCATAGGTACAATGTATACCTACTATTCATGTAATCATCACAAACAACTCATTTAGTTTAATCATTCATTTAAAAAGGAGTAGGTACGTTTTTTGAGAGCTCCGACCAGTTTTTCAAATTTTTTGTAAATTAAATTTGAAAAACAAACATTTTTGGCCCTCATTTGCGTATTGTCTGTCAGGCATTTTCGTTCGATCACACATTTTTGAATAATGATATTATTATATCACATAATCACATAGAATTCACCTTTATTAATTCTTAATGTGGCAAAAAAGAACGAATATACTTAGGTACCTACCTACAAGCTCTAAATCCAAACGTTGAAATCCAAAATTAATCTGTTCCAGCAAGCTCGACTTCGACTTGTTTCAAAATAAGATATAAAAGCTTTTAGTAAGTGCCATGTGGCGGCACTACCGTACAAGCACGATGTATGTAGGGGGTCGCGGTACGGATAGAGGTAGGATGAGAGTGGGATGATACTACAATACGAATACGCTATATTGAATGAACCTTGCGTCTCTTTATATTTTTTCACTCAACGCTCACACGCAAGGTATCTACTATTACATTTTAGTAGAAGTTTTTCTACACCCACCGTTGGGAACACACCCCAACAAAATATTAGGTAAAAACGTACTCCAACCGAAAATAAGGTTGGCAATAAGGATTGACAGGGCGGTAAGTGACAAGCAATATAAACTATTAGTTTATAAAAACTATGAATAAAAAATATAATAAATGCTCACATGGGCAGCGATGTGCTCATAATGTATATGTAATGTATATAAGTGTAAATAAAGTGTACATACTACAAAACTAGTTCTTTAGTGTTGAACCTTACATTCATACTACAGTCCACTAATAAAATCAATTAAGTAGTTCAACATTAAATTTGATCCTTCTACCCGGATAACCACGTGTGTGAAGTGAAAAGTAGTTCTCCAAAGGTGAAAAAAGTCTCATGTTCGAGAAAAAGATACCAAAAAATGAGTGAAATGTATCCCAGGAAGCTCAAAAATAAACGTCAGCCAAAACAGTTTAGTGAATTAGTTACAAAAAACATCATAAAACTTTCAAAGTCAAGCAACTAACAAAAATGAAATTTGTTGTGCCTTCCAGCTGAAGCAGCAGGTAATCACCTCATCTTCTAGAAACACAAGGTAGGAAATTTTAACTTCTCGCAATCTCATTCATTCAACTCCATGGGCTTGCAGATAGGAGCAGAAGATTCAGCCTCTCAGATAGGCAACCAATTACACACCCATTTACATTTTAGACAAATGTTTTGTTTACATCCCTGTGAAATTGTTAATTATGTATTATTACCATAGAAATTAATACAAAACATTGGATAAAAATTGATATTGTATTCAGTTTATAGCAATTCTTTCTGTTTAAACTTGTTCACATATTTCACATAGGTAGTTTTTTCATATTGTGGTAGTAACAATTAAATAACAATGCCTCGAAAAACAGATTTGTCAAATGCAGAGCGCCTCAAGGCAAATATTGAACAGTGCGAAAGCACAAAAAATAAAATAAAAAGGTTCTTAGCGGAACATAAAAATGACATTGTAGGTGACTATCTGATTGAACAGCTACAGGTAAGAAAAGAGATTATTTGTGAAAATCTCACAAAATATAAACAGACTTTAATTGAACTACAACATTTAGAACACGAAGTAGATATTGAAGATCACACTAAATTTGAAGATGAATGTCTTGATATTATCTCAAGCATAAATTTAATCACAAATAAATTTAAACAACCTCAGAGTACAAATATGAATCTTGGTGTTCCAGCCTTGCAGGAAAAAGATGAACCCATTACATCTGCAAAATTGCAGCCTATTCAAATAGAGCCGTTTAGTGGAAAAAATATAATCAAATACAAACCCTTTATTGAAATCTTTATTGCAGTGATTGATAGAAATTCAAAACTAACGCAGGTAGAAAAATTCTTTTATCTCAAATCATTTTTAAGAGATGAAGCCTTAGCCCTAGTTGATATTTTACCTGTAATATCAGATTCTTACGAAAAGGCTCTAACAATTCTTAACAATAGGTACAATAATGAAACTGCCCTAATTAATTCTTGTATCAATTCAATTTTAGATTTACCTTCAATGACAAAAGGAAGCACAAATGCTTTAAGAGAATTTACAAGCAAATTTAAACAGTATTTAGGTTAACTAAGAAATTTACTACATGATAAAATTGATACATGGGATATGATCTTAATTTGCAAACTTGACTCTTACACAAATAGAGCATATCAAATAGATAGGGATTTAACTAAATTACCCACATTACAGGAGTTTTTAACTTTTCTGGAAAACAGAGCTACTGCCCTTGAAGCTGTCCAATCAGAAAGTAAACCCATTAAAGAAAGGTCACACTCTGTGCATGTGGCTACTACCTCAAACAATGCTCCAAATAAAAATGAAGCAAAATGTTCATTTTGTAAAATCAATGGGCATAAGATTTATGTTTGTAGAAAATTTCAGTCAACCCCTTTGGAGGAAAGGTTGAAATTCATTAAAAACAATAAACATTGTAAATTATGTTTGAATGCTCATAGTGGAAATTGTAGGCTGAATCTGAAGTGTAGTGTATGTCACGGTGGCCACAACACAATATTACACCAAGACAAAAGTGATAGTGAAAACTCTCAACTTGTTCTTTTTACAAATAATATTAGTCAAGATGTTCTTCTTCCAACCATCAAGGTTAGAATCAAAGTAAATGACAGCAATTTTGTAACTGCGCTTGCCTTGGCAGACTCTGGAAGTCAACTATGTCTCATTGCAAACAATTTAGTAAAACAGTTAAATTTAAAAACAATAAATTGCAATCATACCATATCAGGTATACAGGGAACACCTTTAAAGGTCGACAAAGCTGTTGAGCTAGAGATTTATTCTTGCCACAACCAAAACAAAATCACATGTAAATGTGCAGTAGTTGAAAAAATCACCCATAGTCCCCTGATACGCAATTGCAATATAAAGGCATTGAACATACCAAACAATTTAATACTTGCAAACAATGAATTTTGTACACATAAAGAAATCAGTATATTGTTGTCCGCAGACATATTCTTTAACATTTTGTGCAATGGTAAGATAACACTTTCAAATGGCATCATTTTGCAAAACACCATTTTTGGATATTTAGCAAGTGGAAGTGTTATCAATAAAAAAAATGAACTTTATTCAAATAATGTTGCTGCAATTTCTTTACATACAAGTCTGATTAATGAAGGAGACAAATTAGAAAATATTATCTCAAGATTTTGGGAAATAGAAAAAGTACCTGAAATTTTTCAGGAGTATGACTGCGAACAAAAGGCATGTGAAGACATGTTTCAAAAATCTGTTGTATTAAAAAATAAGGAATTTGAAGTCAAATTACCTTTAAAATTTGACATGTCAGAAATTAATCTTGGCGATTCGTTTTCTGTTGCCTATACACGGTTTTTAAATTTAGAAAAAAGATTCATTTCAAACCCTCAGCTGTTCAACAACTATAAATCCTTTGTTCATGAATATATCAATCTGGGACATGCAAAAATTGTTGAACCAGGGAATTACGAAATTGATAATCAACCGGTGTACTATATGGCACATCACCCCGTTATACGAGAAGAAAAAAGAACAACAAAGCTTCGTGTAGTGTTTGATGGAAGCATGAAATCAAAAAATAAACTATGCATTAATGATTTTCTATATAACGGTGCAGTTGTACAAAACGAATTGTTTGACATACTCATTTTATTTCGAACTTATAGATACGTTTTCTTAACTGACATCAAACAAATGTTTAGGATGATAAAAATTCATCCTGACCATTGCAGCTTACAAAACATTTTGTGGCGTGACAATAGTGAACTTCCAATCGAATGCTTACAATTACAAACCGTAACATACGGGCTAAAAAGTTCCAGCTTTCTCGCTACTCGTTGCCTGATAGAGTTAGCACAAAGGTACAAAGATAAATTCCCTCTTGCAGCAAATGTGCTAATTAACAATACTTATGTTGATGACGTACTAGCCGGCGCTGACACCGTAGAGGAAGCAGTAAAATTAAAAAACGAACGTGAGCAATGCAATTCCTCTCTTGTATCTAGTTATTCTTTGTCCAGACAATTTCCTTTTTTTTTTATTTTCTGCCCGCTCATAATGCGGACACCGTACATATACAAGAATAGTAGGCTCACTCTAAGCTCCTCCCAGCGCAATGTCCATCTCACTCGATCTCCGATACAACTCTTTTCCGGGATCTTGAAGCTTCCAATCGAGCGATAAACAGAGACCGTGTGCCTTTTTTAGTTTGAAGGTACGAGCAGACTGGACTCTCTTCTCAGTCAACTATTTATTCATTATTACGGTATATTTATTGGAATAAAAATGCCGCAAATGTGTTGTGTGGATGGTTGTAAGGGTAGAGCCGGCGCACATATATCTTTGGATTTTCCGAGGATGAAACTGGGTAAAGTTACAATATTTTGCAAATAATATTAGTATTTTTGTTATAAAAAGTAGTGTAGTAGATGTTATTGTGTTTCAAATCACAGTAGTACTAAATTATATTCTTAGATGTCAACGTTGGAAGCAAGCCTTAGGCTTAGTTGGTTGTCACAGGTACGCCAATTTGGAGTTGGAACAATGCAACAAAAATGTGATATACACTTTTCCCAATAAAATTATCACTGTACGCAATTAGTAGGACAAATTTGCAATCTAATGCAGTTCCGTCCTTGAATATACAAAAAAATAGTAAATTTCGGAATTTTTGATATAAACAATAGCATAGTTGTTTATTTTCCCGACGATATAAGATATCAAGATGTTTGTGTTCAAACATAAGGTGAACTTTTTTCAGAAAGTGGTAACGTGGTAACGAACAATATCGTCTTTTAAAATAGTAACGTACATTTTCATCAGCCCCCTTAGCAAACAATTCATTTATAAATCAACAAGCTGTTAAGTTAGTAATTCGCGCGACCCCTGTATACATATACGACACACGTGTGTTTTATCGATCGTTTTTTGGCATGTCAGCGCTACATGAAACATGAAAGGACTGGAGACGACTATTCTTGTATAATGTACGGTGCTGCGGGATGTACCCAATAAAAGCTGCAAATTTATTATGTATCTACCATACAAGCGTACAAATCAGATAATTCGAAGATTAACCTCGGAATGATACTGTTAATGGTTGAATTCAATGATTATTCATTGCGTAATAGATATAGTGATATTCCTGTGTTACTATGACGTTTCAACTGTCAAAATTAGGCGTTGTCAAGTTCAGTTTTGTTACGTTTCTCTTCCGTGCTAAAAGCTTCAATTTGTTTAGTAGTAATTAGTTGACTTCCGTTTACTTTGTAACTGGATATTTACAGCCCACCGCTTGAGATGTATGCTAATGAGAATCAGACAACATATTATGGAAATAGCTTCTATATCAATAATTTATTTGTAATCCAGATTTGTGGATCATTCAGGTCGAAGACGAATACTATTAACAAGAATACCCTCCGGAACTTTCTTAACTCTACGACTGAACTGTATGAATATTTTTCGATTCGGTGTGGAGACGGCATTGAAAGAATATTTGCCCTGAAAGCATTGAAGCGTGAATAATATTCCTGGAATTACTTGGAGGACTTAATAGCGAATAAAAGAGCAAGTGTCCTTGAAATATTCTCGAAAGACTCTGTTAACGAATTCAGTTTTGTTTGTTTCAATCTAAAATTTCTTCTTGAAAAATCTTATCAGTTGAGTAAACTTAGTTAAGAACTGAATAATAATTTTATTAAATCATTTTGTATTCAAGTACTCACTCCGTTGAAACATTTAGCATTTGTAATATTTAGACACAGGGAGATAAAAGTCTTGCTGGAACCAAACATTTTCATTCGGTAAGCTGGGATCTATTGCGTTGGGATATAAGTTTGCCAACGCAGGAATAACTTCATTTCTACCAAGAGCTATCTCATTTCTGTTCAGCTTATTCATCAATCTTTCACGGAAATCCATTTTACGATCTGGATCGTCTTCTGTTAACTCCTGCACGAAAGTTAATTTGTAGGGATGAAGTTTTTCTTTATAAAGACATCTTAGAACAGTTGTATGACTAATATTATTTTCACGGAAAATTTGACGTGTACTTTAAGTTGGATTCTCTTCGACACTTAACCAAATATCCACTTTCACATCATCTTCAACGAAGTGTGGTTTTCTTTCCAATGGTTTGACATGTCCAAGTTCTCTGACTTGTGCATGAATTTTAGACACAGTAATGTGTGAAATATTAGGCAACTCGGGATACCTGTGATTAAATAAGTTTGCCACTTTAACTTGACTTCTGCAGTTATCCCCGTACCCGATCATCATTAAAATCTCAATTCGGTGAGTCTCAGTTAAATATTTCATTGTTATGTCGACAAGGGAAGAGTGTTTGACAAAGATTTTACTTTTTCAGTATAAACTGTCAACACATCAACAACTGACAAAATAGAAAACAATCATTATTTATTACATTATTTATCGATTTAAAACAATCCACATCATTTTACCGATTTTGTCTAATTATTGGCGTTTTAAGGCAATTTTTAGATATTTATGATAAAATTCATTTGCGTATCAGGTTTTGTTTAATATACATACGTCTAATAATTAGCTAGTTTAGATTTTTGATAAATCCATATTTAGCTAATTTAAAAAAAATACCAATATTTCAAGTGTAATGAATTATTAATTTTAAAATTTCACCCTGTATAATTCATAATTGACCAGTTTGCTGGAATCAGTTTATCAAGAGGATTTAAAAAATATGCAAATATACAGGGTGTTTCATTAAAAAAGACAACACCGACTATGGCATACTTGAGTGAATCACCCTGTACATTTAAATTTATGTTTACATAACGCACAACTCAATTCAAAAGTTGACGTGTCTCGGCATTTTCTATAATTTTCTAAAATAATGACATAAAGAATTTTATTCCATAAGTGGTTTCCACACTGTATATTTAATTTGAATTTATTTATATTATTGTTCACACTTAATAGATTTAGGACAAATGAGATTTTTTGGAACTGTTTAAAAATTGAAGTTTACGTGTTTTGTCAACTTTATATCGACTGAAAAGACCCACTATCTTCAAAAATATTCCAATATTCGGAACCAAATTCGAATATCTTTCACCAGGAAGCTTGGGTAATATTTAATAGCTCTCTAAGGAGATAGACCGTGGGCCCATGAAACCAAAAGTGTCGATAACATATGTTCGTATGCTCTTTTAGGGATATACTCAGACAGCCCGGGCAACCAGGAAAAAGTGTTTCCGAGCGTCTATGACCAGTCCTTGCACCTGCTATGACCTCTAGTTTCGGTTGAAAAAAGGGTTAAGTATTCGATGAACGAGGAGGCTCGGGCATATGGATACATTATCGTATCTTGTAAAAATAACCGGGTGCTAGCCGGGTTGCATACGTCTAGGTCGCTACCGGAAGGAGGAATACGAACCGGAAGTGGCAATTTTCCACTGGCGATGGGCGATAATCGAGGAAAGTATGCCCTGTGGTAGAATGACTTCTTTCGACCCATTCACCACTATTCCGACCTTTGCATACGATTTCGGAGAGGGCATCTCGATTTATGGCCACATCAACGAAACTAGAGGTCATAGCAGGTGCAAGGACTGGTCATAGACGCTCGGAGACACTTTTTCCTGATTGCCCGGGCTGTCTGAGTATATCCCTAAGAGGGCATACGAACATATGCTATCGACACTTGTGGTGTCATGGGCCCACTGTCTAAGAGTTGGTTTGGTGCTCTTTGCTGTTTACATATATGTATTTATTTCAGGTAATCTTAAAAATACAAAACTATACCAAAATAATATTATCGGGTTGAAAATAAAAAATTAAAAAGCTGAAACATGGTGTCTACTACAACCTAGTTAATTTCTTAATGCGAAAGGTGTATAGTGTGCCATTGTGTTAGTGCTAAAGCTTCCTACTTCCAAATATAACCCAAACCTTGACAGAGTTCCAGCGGTCTAAGTCTCAATTCCTCTTGTCTCTGGCATGCCTCCATCTTCATAGCACATAGCGATGGATACATTCTTAGATCAGATGCGCAAACTGGGCTCGTAAATACATTGATGCAGTTAAATTGACACGTGCAGCGTGGAAAGTTATCAGGACCTAATTCGCAAGTAGCTTCGAAGTCACATAGTATATCCTTGCAAGCTTCCTTTTCCGTGTTAGTACTATCTACTATTGAGTTGTCCGGAAGTTGAGGTACTGCCGTATCAAGCTCGTTACCTGTTATTTGGTTAGTCTGTACCGTGATGTTAGGAAAGGTTGCTAGAAAGTTAGTACGTTATATTTAGATTATTAGAAATTTGATGCAAGCTACGGTTATTTGGAGGAAGTTACAAACTAAGTAATTGTAGTTACAGTACATTTGAAATACTTTGATACACTTTAGTTGAGTGTGGGCACTTATAGTACGCCATCGCTTGACATAGATTCTAGCACACTTTTTCACCACCACTGAATATTTTCATTAGTTTATGGACATATTTTCCTGATTCGTTATTTTATTCCAATGTACGATTATTTGGGGTTTTTGTTCATTGCCGAATATTCTCAGTGCCGGAGTTATGAAAAATTATTGAAATCTATCCAACATTAAGATTTCTCGAATGAATGGAAAAATATTGATTTTGGCGGCTTACTTAGGATAACAGAATATATCTCCGAGTAGTATGCGAATATATTACAAAGAAAAATACAATTGGGTTTTTCTTTGGTTCCCAAAAACAGAAACTGATTCAAGATGTTTTAATGTCTTTATTCCAGAACTCCCGTCTGACTCTTAAGACACAAGTTAATTGAGTTGAGTTCTTATAGAAAGCAGAAGTGAAGATAGTCAAAATGTAAATTCGATATCTGGAATTGGAAATAAATTAGCTGAATATACCCAAGCAGAATAATACTGACTTCCGACATAATGTTTAATTGAATATACATTAGTTTTGGGTTAAATTCAGTTGTTAACAATAATTTTTATCGTCAACTTCAGTTCATAACTTAACCTGAAGCTGGAATTCCAAAGTCGATCTTTCACATCCTTTATCAATATTGAACTGGGCACACTTTCCTATGGCATGAGCTTGAGTTTGAGAGACACTTGGGGTTTTTCAAAACTTTCAAAGTGTGTGGCTCCTGGCTCATAAACTACTATCCCAGCTCCTTGTATCTTTTTTTATCCGTCTGTTTACCATTGAATGGTGTTATCTCCGAGTCTGGTGATGGTATTTTGATCCCATTCCCATTCCTGTTGCTCAATTTCATTGAAAAGTTACACTTTCTCATTATACCATTTTGTTGCATGTTCCAGGTTTTCTAATATCCATGAAGCAGAAAGTACTTTCATTTTATTACTCCCTCTCTACCAAATCTGTAGTTTATTCTTTCTGCACCACTCTCCACCACCATATACGGTAGTGTGAGGTAAAGAATCATTTCCATAGCCGCCATTGAGTATGTTCCCATTACTCCTGTAATGCATATTGTAATGTTTTTCTTATTCATTTAAACAGTTTTTAACGTGGGATAAAATTATACACTCACTATGGCTAATTACTATCGATTTATTAAAGAAACACTTACACACTATAATAAGCTTAATTTATATACACACTACTTAATGTCTATTAATTTATCTACACTCAGTATAATAATTGTCCTAATTTATATTCAACACTATTTATATTCACTTCTGTTCACTCACTGTATACTGAAACTGTTTACCGATTCACTGTATACTGAACAGCTCTTTACCGATTCACTGTATACTGAACAACTGCCGACTCACTCGAAAATCCACGTATATATCCTCCTTTTCGAATCTCTAGAACCTTCGCGATAAACCATTGTATGGCCTGGTACATTTCCAGAACAGTCTGGATATTACCTGCGAAAGAACATTTCTAGAAAAGGTCGAATTCATCGTTCGCGACAGGACCGGCATCGGAATTAGTGAGTTCGTAACATTGCCCCCTCCTTAATAGTAAGTTCCTCCTGGAACTCTTGTGTAGCCGGGACTGGATGTTTCAATCGGCAACTGGATCCATTCCTACACTTTCCGGTCGTATGGAAATAACAGGGTACTGTCTTCACCGGATACTGATTACGTGGGGAATAGCTGCAGATTAAAATGTGGACATCGGTATCTTCGAAGATCACTTCTACCATATTCCTAATGACTCGCTAATCCAACTGGCTGCTCTCTATCTTAGGCATCGCTAGTTTCTTCACGTTGGATTCCAGCACGTGGTCTCGAAGACTTCGTAGCGCTTTCCACACATTCCGGTAGGTGGATCGTTCTTGAAATTCGTCCTTTGTTACGAAATAGAAGATGTGTCGTGAGTTGTGTTTGAGTTTCAGTGTTTTGCCAGCGGTCGGAATCTGTTCTGAAAGTTTTTCTGATTGTCCAAACTTCTTTCGAAAGACGAATGCTAAACCTTGTGCATTTTTGGTATTGGCTGGGATGTTGTGTGCCAGTGAATAGTCTTCCAGTAGCGTAAACAAATCTTGTCGTTGCTCTGTAGTAACTCCAAATCTCGCTTTACCGGTACCTCCATATGCGCCCATAAATTCTTCGAAGGCAGGGTCAGGATCTTCCCGGATATGGATCACTCCTTCTTCTTTCTCATGATCTCCTTCGAATGGCGCTAGTCGATTTTGGTGGACTACTTTCGGTTTTCCATTGGGAATCTTACTTATGCGATAGATGACGTCGTTGATCTTCTTCTTGATTAAGTATGGACCCTCCCAAGATTTTTGTAGTTTTGGAGAAAAGCCTTTTCTCCTCGTTGGGTTGTGCAACCATACTCTATCCCCTTCTTTAAAACTGTCTTCAGTAGCCTGCGTGTCGTACCGTTTTTTCATTCTGTCGCTGGCAGCTTGGAGATTCGTTCGAACCAATTCGTGTACATCGTCCATCCTTTTTCTCAACTGGATCACGTAGTCTTCTCCAGCTAGATCTTCTCCAGGGCGACAACCAAATTCCAGGTCACAAGGAAGTCTCATTTCGCGTCCAAATGGGATTTTCGCAGGTGTTTCACCTGTGGACTCATTGATGGCAGATCGATACGCTAATGCAAATAGGGAAATGTACTGGTCCCAATCTTTTTGGTGGCTGGAAACTACTTTGGACAGGTATTTTCCTATGGTCCTGTTCATTCTTTCGACCATTCCGTCTGACTGTGGATGCAACGCCGTTGTCCTGGTCTTCTTCATTCCCAGCTTCTCACAAATTTCCTGGAATACATGGCTTTCGAAATTCCTTCCCTGGTCGCTGTGAACTTCCAAGGGCACTCCATATCGGCTAATGAATTATTTTACCAATACATCCGCGACAGTTGTGGCCTCTTGATTCGGAATCGCGTAAACTTCTACCCATTTGGTGAAATAATCCATCACGACCAGAATGTATTTACCACCATTTTCTGTCGTCGGAAATGGTCCAGCGATATCTAATGCGATCCTTTCGAATGGGCTTCCAACATTATATTGTTTCATGGGAGCCTTTCTCTTGCGATGTGGTCCATTACTCGTAGCACAATTCGTACACTTCTTACACCAGTCCTTCACATCGTCGGAGCTGTTCATCCAATAAAACCTTTCACGGACACGCTGAAGGGTTTTCTTCACTCCCAGATGACCTCCTGATGGACTGTCGTGTAATTTCCTCAGTACCTCAGCTACTCTCTATCTCGGGATAACTATTTGTCGTCTATTTTCGGAACCATCATCGTTTTCAAGGACTCGTTTCAACAGGCCTTCTTCTAGGACAAGGGAGTCCCACTGAGCCCAATATGCCTTCAGTATTGGTGAAAATCTTGACACTTCTTGCCAGGTAGGTCGCCGGTTTTCTTGCTTCCATTGCCGGATCATCTTTAGGTGTGGATCATTATCTTGATCTTCTCTAATCCTGATGGGGTGACCATTCTTCAGTGCTTACTGTAGTTCTTGAAACTACAACTTCCTCAGATTCCACCTTGTTGCAGTGGGAATAGCCTGATTGGCATGGTCGTCTAGACAGGGAGTCGGTTTTTCGGCGACTCACACCAGCTCGTAGGAGTTCTTGGTTTGCTGGAGTCCTAGGGCGCTTACACGAGCTGCGTACATGTCCTAGCTCGCCACAATTCCAGCATCTAATCTTCCTCGGCTTTCGTTCTACCATTCTTTTTACCAAGTTGACTAACTGGTCAAATTTATCTTCGTCACCATCTTCTTGAACGGTCCTACCTTTGTTATATTCTGACGCCTTCGTGGCTGCTTCATATTCAAGAGCAGCAGTCAATGCATCGACCAATGTTTTGGGATGGGCTAAACGAAGCGTCCTCTGCATATCAGGGTCACGTAAGCCATCAATGAAGGCCTGGATGCCTAGACATTCCATCATGTTTTCTGGTGCCGATGGATAAGCAAATCCGACTAGTCGGGCAATATCCACTTCATACTCTTGAAGGGTTTCATCACGTCTCTGCTTTCGATTCTTCATCTGAGATTGGTACAAGTGTTCTAGATGTTCGTGACCATATCGCATGTCCAACCTCTTCTTCAGCTGCTCAAAGTCATCCGTTTCTTAAAAAGGTATCGTCTGAAGCACATCCAAGGCATCTCCCCGAAGCGCGATGGTCAAGTTCACTGCCTTCTCCCTGTCTGACCAATTATTCGCTCTAGCGGCTGCTTCAAATTGTTTTACATAATTGGTCCACATCTTTCCGTCGAACGTTGGGGCCTTGACTCGAGCAAAACTGCTGATATCTTCTATTTTGGGGAGTGTTTCTGGCTTGCAGGGTTTTATTTGCTCGATCTTCTTTTCATCTGCTGGCATGTCTTGTGTTCTTGAGTCTGCCAATTTCCTCTTCAATTCCTGGATTTCCTCTTCCATTGTTGTAATTTTATTCTCAATATCTGATTCAAGGGACGACATTTTATGTTCGACAGCGGTAATGTCATTTATTATTGACAAAATATCGGCAGAAATATCGTCTTTCATAGTAGAAATCTTCTTGTCCATATTAGCAGAAATATCATTTTTCATGGTAGATTCTCGTCCATATTAGCAGAAATGTCGTTCTTCATGGTAGAAATCTTCTCGTCCATATTAGCAGAAATATCGTCCTTCATAGCAGATATTGACGAGATTATGGTGGAGGACTCGTCATTGAATAAGAATGTTTCTGGCTCCAAGTCTTCACTTACCAGTGCTATTTTCATTCTTTCGACTAATTTACTCTTCTTCCTGGACGTTTCCAACTCGCGATTTTCTAATTCTGCTTTTAGTTCCGTCACTTTCAGGTCACATAGTCTCTTAGCCATTTTTACGTAATTTTTTATTTATATTACCCCACACCTGACACCAATGTAATGTTTTTCTTATTTATTTAAACAGTTTTTAACGTGGGATAAAATTATACACTCACTATGGCTAATTACTATCGATTTATTAAAGAAACACGTACACACTATAATAATCTTAATTTATATACACACTACTTAATGTCTATTAATTTATCTACACTCAGTATAATAATTGTCCTAATTTATATTCAACACTATTTATATTCACTTCTGTTCACTCACTGTATACTGAAACTGTTTACCGATTCACTGTATACTGAACAACTCTTTACCTGTATACTGAACAACTGCCGACTCACTCGAAAATCCACGTATATATCCTCCTTTTCGAATCTCTAGAACCTTCGCGATAAACCATTGTATGGCCTGGTACATTTCCAGAACAGTCTGGATATTACCTGCGAAAGAACATTTCTAGAAAAGGTCGAATTCATCGTTTGCGACAGGACCGGCTTCGGAATTAGTGAGTTCGTAACAATATATAGGCTAGTATTTGAGTTTCGGAGATGTTTTCTCTCGTCGTCAATAGGCTCTACATAATGACTCCATAAGTGATAATTGGTCTTACTATAGCAGTGTACATCCAGCCCAAGAATTTTCGGCTACAACCTCAATTTCTTCCTGACAAGTTCCTACTCACAATCTAGATTCACTTTTGCTGTGTATATAATCTCCTTTTCATCTTTGTTCCACAGAAGTATACTGTCGAGTCAAACCTAGATACTCAATGTCTTGTCTTCATTTAACCTTGCTCCCATCAAGTTTAATAGTGTCGTGGTTTAGTTTTGTTCACTATCATATTTTGATGGGGTTGATGTTAAGTCCCACTTCTTGCCCACACCGGCTATTTGTATATTTCAGACCATTTTGTACGATGTCCCTTTTGTTCTCGAATTTTCCCCTGGCTGTTATGACAATTTCATCGGTATATACTTGACAGGGTATTCCGAGGTCAGCAAAACCACACAGGAGTTCGTCAATCATCAGGCTCCACATTAATGGGGATGCTTATTCTCCCTTTGGACACCGTTCGATGTATAGATGGGGACAATGTCTCTACTCGTCCTTGTTTCTGCTACTTTAGTGGTGAGCAGTTCCGACATCCATTTGGATGTTGAACTGTCTACACCTCTAGTATTTAATGCTCTTATGACAATCTCATGTGAAGTTTTGTCAGTACAGTTTCTTGGTTGTCACCTCGGATATCCTCCGTCAGTTATAACAGTGCAGTCTTCATAGATCTGCTTGCCCGGTAAGCATGCTGATAAGTCTCTCTAGGATTTCCGTTCTGATTTAATTGTCAATAGCTTCCATTTGAGCACAAACGATGTTTGAATAATTGGCCTGAATGATTTGGTGTTTGTTTGTAGTGTTGGATATATTTTGTATTATATTTCCTGATATGAATTTAGCCATTAAAAAATATTATTAACGGCATAATTAGCTTTTTTGCTTTTTATGAATATTTTTCGAGAGCGTTGGCTTTCTGTCACAATATTGGCCATGGTCTATAAGAAAATTGAACTAAGTTTAAGATTTTTGTTTTGCTTGTCCAAAAATGTGTTGGTCGAGTTTCAAAGACATACACATTTCATCCAAAATAATTCACTTAAGTTATAGGTACAATTAGTTGTGAGCAGTTACAATATCAATACTTAAAACGAAGTTGGTTTTCATCGTCAATCAACATTGGATTTGGTCGAGTACATACATAGGACATACAAAATCAGTGCTGACGTCGCAACGACTCAAATTTGTATTCCCCATTTATGTGGTAATTTGACCCGTGACGTGGTCAATACAACGTTGGAGATGTCTATCCAACGTTATATAACTATATCTCAATGTCGAAATGCTGCTTGGGTATCTGATCAAATTATCTTATTGCCTATATTTCTTAAACAGCAATGTGGATGCACAGGAATATTCTTCATTCGTATACTCGTATATTGGGGCAGTGGAGCTAAAAATATCAATGTCCCTCCAGTATTATACGATATATCTTGCGAGTTGAATTGATCGTATTACTGATATTTTTGATCAATGTAACGGGGCTACATTTGTGAAACTATTTAACAGTGGTGAAAAAGTTGTTGGGTGAGAATATGCGAAGTATAAGTCAATAATTATGAAAATGGTGTACTCGAATATCAAAGGTTCTAGTTAGTTACAAATGAAATGGAATGTTTGTGAAACAAAATTAAATATATGAGGCTCTTACTTGATGAAAATCCATACTAAGCGATGAAATAAAACAATTTAATTCGTTATAACTTTCATCATATTATCTTCTGTAAGTTCCTTGTGGCATTATTTATGATTTTTTCTCTTATTCTTTGGGAATCAAACCACAATAATGTTTTTTATTTTTTTATTTCGACGTTTCGGTAGAGTTCCAGCTACCTTTCTCAAGATTAACTAATAATAAAATAATTTTTGGTCCCTATCTGACACAACGGAAAAAATATGACAACTAGACAATCAATAATATTTTGAAGTTTAACACTACAAAACTTTGTTGTCAAATTTTATTAAGGTCCATTCATAGTAGATCACATCTCTGGTAAAATGTGAAATAAAATATTTTATTTTATGACATTCCAAAGATATGATAGTCTACTAGAAATGGAATCCAGTGAAGTGCACGTTCCAGGAACGGTTTTTATTGGGATAGCGCTTTTTTCGCTTATTTTGGAAATGTTAATAAAACGCGTTTGTTGTTACTTTTTTGTGTATGATTATTTTTGTTTTCAAAACATGTATAACTCAGTTTGGTGATTTTGTGTATTGAAATGTGTATTAACAACTATTCCAACGATAAATCATAAGAAAACCTGGAAAAAAACTTATGATGCTATCCTGATAACGCAGGTAATTGATTATTGGAAATTTCTCTTTCTAACATTGGTAACCAAATTTGACTACATTCGGCTGAAATACTAGCTACACATTTATCTGCATTTAGTTGTATTAAAGCACTTTCTTTGATTTTTCGTCTTTTATTATTGCAATGGGCTCTTTCAATATTATTTTTGTCGAATCCCATTGGATTTTATGTCCCTCTTCCCAAGCATGTTTACAAAAACCTGACTTAAAGAACTCCCTATCTTTGATATATTTTTTATGTTCACTTATTCGGACTTTCAATGGTGTAGATGTTTCACCTAAATAGAATTTGTCGCATTCACAAGATATCTGATATATGCAAATTTTTGAAGATTGTTCTTCATTTTTTGGTTTTGTTTTTGTTAGTATAGATCTCAACGTATTGTTAGATTTGAAGCTAGTTCGAATATTGAATTGATTACCAATTTTCCTAATTCTTTCTGATAAACCTTAACATACGGTATTGTCAAGTTTTTAAAAATTATGAACTGAAAATATGTTTTTGTTATACATAATTTCAATAATTCCATTATTGCTGCTACACTCAATTTGGTTCTTTCTGTAAGGGTCTGATCTATTTCTAATTTTGATTTGACAAGTTCTATTGTTTTCTGTACCGGTACATTTGTGAAGAGACTAACTACATCAAAACTGACCAAATAATGGCTTTTGTTGAACTTTAAATCCGATAGTTTTTCTAAAAAATGATTGCCATTTTTGATGTATGAATCTGTCTGTCCTGCGAGGGGTTCAATAATTTTTAATATATAATTTGATAGTTTGTTGCATATATATATATTGTTTGAACTAAGTTAAATGCATATTCGTGACGTGTTTCGCTAACAGAGTAGCTTTCTCAAACGAGTGGAGGTATAATGAATGCTTTCTTATTTCCATGTGAATAGATTATAATACTTTTGTCAATATCCTAAAAATTCTGTATTAATGCACTATATAAATTGAAAATTTTTCATTATACCTCCACTCGCTTGAGAAAGCTACTGTGCTAGCTAAGCGCGTCACGAATATGTTGTATGTTTCATTTCATCGTTTGGTATGTTTATAATCCACTTTCCTCATACAAGTGGAGTAAAGACATTTCAATCAAGTGTTTCATATTCATTAATATTAAATAGGGTGATTCTTGATTGATTTTTAATTATTTGTATCAAATGCAATACATTTTCATTCGAGAACTAGAGAGAAGGAATTTTCTTTGATATTTAATTATAAGATTCTTTCATATTAGAAAATTAAATAAATGAACGAAAAAAAGCTTACTTTTCAATGAATTAGCAGCAGATGGAAATCTTTCTCTACAGTCACCATAAAAAATAACTGCTAGAGGCGTAGCGTTAGGTCTTCTGGAACATCGTAATTTTTGGAGTTCACATTCGTTGCGGTAAGTTATCATATCCGACGCACAAACTGGCTCTTCCCCAGCGTTCTCACAATTCGTTGGACAAACACATTCACCAGCTTCACATTTTCCACCATATTTGCATTCTACGTCTTGGCATAAATCTGTAAAAAATCATAGTTTATAATTGAGTGAAAGGGATAATACCCTTAAACTCCCATTATCAAGAAACATAGCAAATCAACTATCAAAGATGAACAGCTGAAACACCCTCTTCGGAACCGGAGCCCTTTTGCGATACCAGCTTCAATGTAATATTGGAATGAATAGGCAAAACGATAAAAGAGATCTCACCATTGATATAACGATATAAAGGTAAAAACATTTCTCGATCTATGTTTTTCTGCAATCACCGTAAAATAAATAACACATTTCAATGTCAAAATCATATTTTGACAGTGCCGATCCACAAATCTGTAGGAAGTGCCCTAATCGTTCAAGCTCTTTCGCCCTAGGCGCTTACCCCATAGCCCATAGACATGGATATGAACGCACTTATTATGTCATCAGTAATTTTTGGTAGAACACGAATTTCAAAGTAATGACATTTTTACTCAAATAATTTCATCCTGTTAGGTAATTTAAAGCAGCAAATAAGTTAAAAAGACAATCTCTTGGGTATAAAAAATGATGTTACACAAGTTTTTGTTAAACTGTTATCTCTGGGTTCCCAAAACATTTGACTTTGTCCATTATTGACCTAGATTGGTGATATAAAAAAATATCCACCACTTATAAAGTAATTAAACTTATCGGTTGATAAGAGACGCGATAATTGTTAAATTCACAACTAGTAGTGGAACATTAGTATATTATACACCAAGGTGGTGGAGACTATTTTTTGAATTATTATGATTATATGAAAATGAAAAACTGGTACTGGAACTATCTTTTAATGTAAAAATGACAACTATACAACTGCCTAATTTGACAAAATGAGAATACGAGTGAATGTTACAAACTTAAACAAAACAAAACCTGCAGACAACCCTTTACTAGATTCAATACTCCCACTTTTTGTTACAGGTCAGTGTCAACATTCAGTTTAACAATACATTCAACATTTGACAAAAATGTTGATGTTTCAATTTTGATAACGACTTTGTCATGATATCCGCTGCCTGGTGATCTGTTTGAATATATTGTAATTCAAAAAATCCATCTTCAAATTTCTCTCGGATAAAATGGTAACGTACGTCAATATGCTTAGTTCTCTCATGAAACTCTGGATTCTTCACAAGTCGTTTTGCGCTTTGATTATCCATAAATGGAACTGGTACATCCAATTTAATTTGTCGAAGATCACATGAGAGATTTTTCAACCAGACAAGTTATTTTATAGCTGGTGACGCTGCAACATACTCGGATCCTGTTGTGGATAGTGCGACGGATTTTTGTCGTTCTGAGCTAATTACACTTTCTCCAAGCATGGAAACATAACCTGATGTTGATCTCCGTGTTTGCGTGTCTCCAGCATAGTCGGTATCATTATACCCGCAAAAGTTTAAATTGTTTCCGCCTACGAAATGTACTCCTTTGTTCATCGTACCTTTGATATATTTCATAATGTGTTTTATTGCATTCGCATATGCAATAGCTGGTTTTTCCAAATATCGACTGACACTTTATACTGCTTAACCAATATCTGGTCTGTTTGCAACGGCCAGATACATTAGGCTCCCAACTGCCCCTCGAAAAGAAAATCTATTTTTTTATCAGATTTAAAAACTTCAAGGTTTAGTGAACTGGCTGATGGAGTTGTCACTGTCTTTTAACATGTCATATCAAAACAATTGAGAACCTTCCTTGCATATCCTTGTTGATGAACATGAATCGATCCATCCAAAAGCTGACCAATTTCGAGTCCCAAGAAACATTTCAGCTCAAAAATTTTGATCTCAAATTCTCTCTGTAAGTGTCTAATGACCGGCTTAATGGCTTCTTGGTTTTCCGCTGCAATCAATCCATCGTCAACGTGAATTGCCAAAATTAACATTCCATCTTTTCCGTTGCTAACAAAAACGCATGGATCGGATCCGCTCTCTTTGAAACCAAAACTGTTGAGAAAAGAAGTAAGTTTTTTATTCCAACAGCGCGAAGCCTGCTTCAAACCATATAAACTTTTGTATAGCTTACACACTCGGCCGCTATTGTCATTATATCCAATTGGCTCATACAAACATTTTTTTTAAATCGCCATTCAGAAAAGCCGTTTTCACATCAAACTGTTTCAGTTTCATACGCTTCGCCGCAGCCAATGCTAGGATGGCTCTGATTGATGTAAACTTCACCACTGGACTGAATATTTCCTGGTAATCGATGCCGTACTCTTGTGTAAAGCCTCGTACAACCAACCGTGCCTTTACCGATTAACACTCCCATCCGGATTTTCTTTGACCTTGTACACCCAGCGATTGTCAATCACTTTTTAATCAACTGGCTCATCGACCAAAATCCAGGTATGATTTTTCATGTGAATCGTACTCTTCATTCATTGCTCGCTCCCAATGCTTGTAATCAATCGCCTGAATTGCCTCCTCACACGTTCTTGGCACATCACTGACTGCCAGCATTGCAGAATGTTTACCTGTATCACAAACTCGCATACGAGAAACTGCTGGAAATTACGTTGAAGTTTTCCACTCCACCGTTAGAGGGCGTAGTTTACAATAATAGCACAAAAATATTATTTTTCTATAATAAATGTACCGTTATAGTACCACATAATTCGAATATTCCTAATCATCACAGTAAGTTTGCTCTAGAACTCTCTCCTCTATCTTGTGAAATAACTAGTAGGGGTGAGTGGGAAGCTTGACTCAATTGAACTGAATTGAATGCCTAATGAAATATTATGTATTATTATCGTTTCATTCCAGTGGTTTCAACGGTCGCTAGAAGGCGGTGGTTGAACAATTGTTTTGGTTTTTTGATAATTCACCTGAAAGAGTATGGAATTTGAAAGGAAAATTGTAAAAATCGCATGTCAATATCCATCTTTTAAGTGAAGATACAAGAAAAAATAGGTATATACATATATAATAAGTTTTATTCTTGAAAATTTTACGTAATGTTGTAGGCGAGCAGATGTCATAAATTGTTGACAACTCAAATATTGTATTAATACAGTGTGAATGTATGAACTGGTACCGGTTAGTAATTAAAAATACGTATTGCTGCAAATATCGAAGTGTATTTTGAATATTTTGAGAATGCTTCGATTGTATTAGGAGAATTTGCATTAAGTTATTTCACAAGATAGTGGAGAAAGTACTGGAGCAAGCTTACGAATATTTAAATTTTGTGTTACTTTTACGGTACATTTATTATAGACAAAGGATGTTTTTGTGTTATTATTGTGCAATACGCTCCATAGCGTAAAGAGAGAAAAGTGATTTCCAGCAGTTTCTTGTATGAATAGCTTCCAAGATACAGTGGGTTACCTTTCTTAAATAGACACCCGTTACTATTATACCTGTTACGTTACTTCTTGTATAAGATCTCTTTGTATCTCCAAAGCAATAATCATCAATCGAGTTATTCTCTTATGTTTACTGGGTTCAGACATGATTAATTATACCTGCCTATTTCAAGTAATTTGTAAATCCTACAAATTGATGACACAAAACAAATAGAGCAGACTGAAGTTCATCTGATTATGCTTTTGACATCCACCTGCTTACGATCACAGGAGTTACAATTTATTGTGATTTGACATTGGGTGGTATGAATAATACTAGAGTATAAACTCCGAGTATGTTCTCATGAGCATAAGCATAAAGTATGAGTTTGTACTCCATTTCATATGAATAAAAATATTTTAATTTGATGAGTTTCTTCTCCTAATACATAAAGTAGATACTCACTATTTAATTTCCAAACTTGTTCAAATTCAAAAAATTGTTTACAAACAATTCCTGTTCGATAGCAGGTTTTCGGCATATGCCTTCATTTCTTATTAGTGCCTATTTGCGAAGAAATCAATCAACGTATTAGTACAATGAGTGAAAGCAGTGAAGATGGAGAGCGTAATAAAAGTTGCGAATCGCAAATGGGATTTGTGCATATGCTTCGTAATTTTCCCATACTTTTGTCGAAGTCACAAACACCATCTGGCCATGATGCGTCTACGCTTGTAAACCACTCATCTGCATTGCAAGTGGCTTGAACATTGATGCTGTGATATCCCTTGCGATTAATATATTCATCACCATGGAGAGGTGGTTTTTTTATGCTTATGTGGGTGCAATGAATTACACCCACTGCACATGGAAAATTGTACTTTGTTTGCCATCTTTCTCTAGCTTTTATTAGATCCGCCGCAGGGCGAGGGAATTTTATCCACTGTTCGCATTTTTCTAGCATCTGGTCAGCAACTTGCGTCACAACTTTACAGTCAGAAATTTGGTGAACACCAATATCTTCTCCTACTCCTGTCTGAAACCCCGGATCACCCACATACCTCAAAAATATTTTCATTTTATCAGTGTTACATCTAGCACCACCTCTTGTTTCCTCTGATTCTACACCCAAAAAGTTGGTAGATAGCCACTCGACATTTTCTTTACGAAATCGATATAATGATTTAAAATCACGATCACACGTACTTCTTCTAGGTTTATGATATTTTTTTAAACGCAAATTAAGCATGAACTCGGCCATAGCTCTGCCGCAATCAAACTAAAGTCTGGTTACTATTAGACTCCAAAATTATGGAGTAGATTCTCATCCTTAAGAGCATAAACACAATTTTATTCATATGAAAAATGAGAATATTCTCACAACAATTTGTACATAAGAGTACCTACTCAAGTGGAGTATCTGCTTCTAGTTTTTATTCATACCACGTAGAGTATTTACTCAAAATTTTTAAGTATAAACTTAATGCTCATTTTTATTCATATGACCCATTATTGTTTGAATAGAGACACAGTTTTTCGACATACTGCAAAAATTACCGAGTACCTACACCGAGAAAATTATCTAATAACCGTTAGTTGATATTGAATAGCCCTTAGTAGATATCTGGATACCATAGGTGACAGCAAAAAAATCAACTTACCAGTATTACTTTCATCTTGCTGGGATGGTCAAATAACCGTTAGTCAATGGTCGAATAACCCTTATGTCATTCTACTATCGTACAGCTTACTCTTTTATCGTATAGCCCTTATACAGTAACATACTTACCGTTATTCGATAGAAATATACATAGACATTTTTTTTATATCTACAAGTAAACAATCAAATAGCCACAAGCTAATGATAGAATAACCATAGGTTGACGATCTAATAACGTCAATTTGACAATAGAGTAATCTCTAATCGTTGATCTAATTAGAACAATTAGATCTAATTAGAGCAACAGGTAGGTGGTCTCATAACTTTAGCTAGAAACTTAAATAGCAGCAGGTAAGTCCTCGTATAACCTTAGGTAGAAAATAGAATAACCCCCCCCCCCCGGTGTTGAATGGGTCATACTAAATAAAAAAAAGATTTTATTTTTATTTTGCAACAAAAAAAACACATAACAAAATATTTTCATGTTCTTATAGGTATCCTAAATACACTTGACATATTATGAAAAAATATCTTGTTTATACAAATAAAAATTCAGACAAATTATTGAGCAAAAAATAAACTCCTTTTATCAGATAATTTGATAAACCAAATGTCATATAACATTCAATTACAAGTAGTAAATAGCAACATAACATTTTCCTTCTCGAAAAATTGTACTGTAAGTATCAAAATATTAATTTTAATAAAATATTACAAAATTTCAAGTTATACCTCAGGAAAAATACTTGAAACATTTGAATGTCGTTTTAGAATTTTTTTTGGAGGTTCCTGAATGGCTGCTAGTAGTTCTCCATCAGGCTCATAGGAAAAACTAGATGCTGGTGAGGCTATGCAACTGGTATCCGAACTGCTGGGAACAACTTCCTGTACAATAAATGCACAATATAGAAACATTCCATATTTAAATAATTTATTGCATTGGCATTGCACCAACTAATTTATAAAATTCAATTGAAAATTAAATACATACCAAAAAAGTAATTTCATTTACTTCCTTTTTGTTGTCAATTTGAAATTCGTTATACTTTTTTTTAAAAAATTAATCGTGGGCCAGCCTTTGGGAATAATTTTGTTACTGTTTCTTCATCTAGTAAAGGAAAAGAAGTTTCATCTATTCCCTCATCTAAAAACACAATTAAAAAATGCGGCTGAGGAAACTTTAACTACTTACATAGGTCATCCTGTAGCTTAGACTAGTTTATTCACTCATGTTAATTTTTTTGTAATTGTAAATAATAATCGTATTAATCCTATGTGAAAACTTCTGATAATAATTAATAAAATGTTTAAAAATTATTGAAATCCTGCCAAAAGTATCTTCATGAGTAAGGCCAACGGATTTCAAGGTTAAATAGAATAAAATATGGTTATAATGAATAATTTCAACTTTATTTTTAATATAAAACTATGTTGGAAAGTATAAAGACGTTTATTATTATTAAAAAAGTGTATGAAGTAAAACAGCATTGATATATTCCACTACAAATTGCAAATGAAAGTTTTTCAGCACGTGCACTAAGTCGCTGCTCTGTTACTAAATTGTTCCCTATAAATAGTATTCGGTTTATTAACTATTAATTTTTCTTACCTTCAAAAGCACCGATGTAATCGGCAAATCCCCAATCAATAAGGATTGAATTAATATCCATGGTTTGAACACAATTTTTTGGAAACAGGAGCAGATAAGATAAAACCATAACACTGACCACTGCGTGACTGTAACTGAAAACTGACGAAAAACGCAAAGATCCGAGAACCACCTGTGGCGTCTCTTCCTATCTCTGTTTGTCTATAGGTATGGACGATACTTTATCTCTTTTCCTTCCTATATTCGGCGGTAGGGTTCAGAATTTCCAACGTTGCCGGAAGTAAAATTTGCAAAATTTGATTTAGTAACACAGAAAAACATAATTATAATTATTTAGGAACAAACTACACATAAAAATGCACATATGGAAAACAAAGAAACTCAAATTTCCTATGAAATATTATATACCTACCTTTATCTAATCACGAATTTATATTAGTAGAAGGTTCTTGTATTTCTCTTTTTGTAATCGAAATTTTAATTTTGTTACTAGATATAGGTACTTCATTTGTGATCTAATACTTCTCTATAAAATGATTTATTTAGTGGAATTATAATATATAATGTTTTTAATATGTATATGGCAACGTCGACCGACGGAGACATAGAGCTCGAAAATGTAGAAGATATAAACTCAAAAGCATCAGTTCAAAAGCTAACTGCAAAATTTTCTAGAATTATTGTTAGTCAGCGCCAACTAACAGTTATCCGTGAATTCTAAGCAGAACAATTGAATACCTGCTATACAATTGTAAACTAGAGACAAATCTTTATGGAATAGTGATAATGCAATGATCACAGAACAATCAATAAAGTTATGGCAGGTTTTCTAAAAACTTGCTATTGGTAGATATTAGAATAATGGCAAGTCAAAAATCTTAGGTAGGTACTTGTATAAGCTGAATTTTCTCAGTGTACATTAAAATTATGTTAACTAGCTACATCTCATTAGACCTGACCCAAATTCAGAAGACTCACGTCTACTGAAAAATACATTCAAAATATCATCCGATGATGTCATATTTCAGAAATTATGATATTCACGGAAAAACAGCAAGCAACCCTGAATAGTACAAATGAAATACAACGAATTCCATTTATCTGAACTTTTCAAAGAAGTCATAATTAATCCATAAATCAGGTGTCCCGCTTATTTTGCTCATATTATCAGATCTCAAATTAATCACAAAGACCATAAATTATAGAGAACACTACTTGATCCCGACATTATATTTTTCGGAACTGTAATTTGTTAATCATCTCAGTATCTTAGCAGTTGAATGTTTCGCAACCAAAGTATTTTCTGAGAATATCATAAAAGTTCCGTTTGACATGAATAACTTACCACAATTTCCTTTGTAGGCTAATATCACGAATTGCTTTGTTCTACATGAAGACTGTCGAAGTTCACATTCACTCGTGTAAGATACACCATCTGTTCCACAAACTGTTCCATTGTTTAACTGAAACAAACAACCAATTCAGTCTAGTCACATATTAAGGCATAAGCAATGGAAAAATCATTGGGCTTTGAGAACGAGCTCAAAACAGTACAAATGCTGCAAAGTTTTGTTGAATTGTTATTTTGGTTGAATATATTATAACAAACTGTATACTAACAATATAGTATATTAATCGATTGCACTTCAATAGTTGATTGATTGGAATTTCTTCAAATTTTTTCAAGAATTCTTATTTTTTTTCATGTAATACATTTAATGGTGTGAATGTTCAAGATTTCCTCTACGTTCAGATATTTCATTCGAACAATTTCTGTTCCAGAGACCTGACAACGGTTAATCTAAGATTCATTTCCGAAAAGGGAGATTGTTTGAGAATAGGTATACCTATCGGAAGATGCTTTTCAGCAGCCACCATCCAGAAAAGGGGAAGAACTCGTGAGGGTATGTCGATGTAATGGATCGCACTAATCAACTAGTGAGGTTTCACTACAATTTATTATATCAAATTTATATTATATTTATAAAATTTATTATATAAAATAAAGTTTTGTATATGTAGGTATGTTTAAATAAGATAACTTTTGAGAAATCGGTTGGTTTACTTTTTTGTATATACAGTCGTAGAAAAAATAATGTTCCTAACTCATGAGTAAAGTGTCTTTCCCGCCCTTGACCGCTTGCCCGAACTCTGCTTCGCGTCCTTCGGGTCAACTGCAGTCGCGTGCGGGAAAGTATCACTCTCCGCACTTGTTAGGAAAATAACTATTTCTAAACGCGGATTATACAGAAAACCCACTATTCAGTATATATCGCATCTTTGGAGAAACACTGTCACAAATATAAACTCATTAATTCAGCAAGCGCATTTGATGTTTTTTAAATTATTTAAATTTGTCCTTGGCAGTAAACAGAAAAACGATTAAAAGAAGTTAAATAAGAAATACAGTCAATAGACCATATTAACGAGACATCTTGTGGTTGCGGCGACCGTTATCAACATACAAATGTATTTAGGAACTCATAGAAGCTAATTGTGATTTTGAAAGGAATAAGAAATGGAATAGAGACCCATATGTGCCCTAGTTTTCTCGACGAGACTCCAAAACAGAGAAGAAATATACCATTGCCATAATCTTAGGCACACCAATCTCCAGGCTACAGTTTACTCTTAAAACTACAGTTAGCTCGTATTAGCTCTTATAAAACCGATAGGTCCTGCAACCACAAGATGTCTTCCGTTGACACAGTCTATAGTTAGTTGGTATGTATATTTTACTTGAAATTGGTTTTTTGTTTTTTTTTGCGAAATTACCTCCCATAAATTGGAATTTTGATAGTGTTACAAATGTGTTATTGCTCATTTAAAATTTTTCTGTATTTGTACTTCATGAAAAATACTCTAAACAATTTCATAGTGACCCAAAATTTGGAAACAAAGTATTATAAGGATTCATTGTATTTTGGAAAAATATTAAAGGTGGTTAGATTAAGTAGGTTCTTTTTTCTGCTGGAAATCGGGAATTTTGAAGTGTTTGCTTGCTACAGTTGTGGTTCTTTTCCTATTGAGCAAGCGACCAAATTTCATTTTTACTGAAATCTATTCGCCACCAGCGACCATATATCCGCCATCTAGCCTATATAGGGCGAGTTACAAGTGCTGTCTTTGTTGTACCGGATAGATTTGAGCTTCAGGAATAAGATATCATCTACTTATTTTTGGAAACTATTGCAATTGTGTCGCTGTTTCTCCATATCCTCGATACATACATGCCTTGAACTTCATGTCATGCACATATTAATCCAATATTTAAAAACAACGAGCATCAGCAATTTCAAAATATCGGGTTGAATCACTCCAAGGTACTAGAACACGTAATGATTATTTTCCGTAAATTTATAAAATAGACGTAAAATAGCTCCGCAGTTTTTATATCCATGACTTGAAATCACGCGAGTTTACGGTGTTTTCCGACAAAAGATAGGTCATTGCCTACTAAATTTCTTATGATTGCATTTTCTGTACAAAAAATATCATGAAACAAAATATGCTCAAGACTCTTCTAGTAATGATGATTGATTTAAAAAATATTGCTTCGGCTTATGTAGTTACTAAATGATTTTATTAAGATAACTAAGTGTTAACTATTATTAATCTCACTTTACCAATAACGTCTGAACTCTTCCTACATCAGATTCAAATTTAAGTTCGTCAGACCGAAGGTAAAACAAGCAAACATCGATGCAATGAGCTCCATTGTTTATCCACCTCAAGAAAACACTGCAGTTTGGAATGTGCTATTTTCATAGGAAACTCACCGTATCGTAGCATGCAACAGACAGTTATATTACTCCACATTCTCACAAAATTATATTATATTATATTATTATATAAGAGTTCTAGAGTCCACTAATAATCTAAATTTGAGATATGTTTGAAAATAACATAAAAAATTACCGCTTTCTTCATTTTCAAGCGATTAATTTAGGAAAAATGGACAAATGTGAAGTATTTCTAGAAGCCGTCCATAATATGTTAGGAAAACTGCATTTCATCGTATCCACACTCTTTCTAAAGTCAATGTGAAGACATGAGAAAAAAGAAAGTGATAGGCTAACTACACATCTATCGCAAAAATCTAATATTATGGTGAATAATTAAAGCACAGTTTAGGAACAAACCAGTATGTTATCTCGTGACGTTAGACTACCGAGCTCTCTGTGACCTACAACGTCGTTCGGATGAGTATCTCATCCGGCGGCCAGTGCTGTGCTGCGATCCAACTAAAGTGCCAGTGGTGAATTTGCGAATCGAATTATTTATTACAGCTTATATTTTTTTCACGGGGTTTTGGTATTATTTTTATAGTTTATAAGCATTTTTTTGCAATGGATACCATTAAAAAGAAGAAAACGGGTAGTGTGTGTGTAGTTCGTGGATGTAACAATAAATATTATAATTGTGATGAAAAATTTTACCGTTTTCCAAAGGATTCAGAAGAGTGAGAAATAGTTTGTATTTTCATACGAAAAGTATAATACTTTATTATTTGATTTTCATATTACATTTATGAGCCTTAGTTTCATGCATTGATTTAATTTGTTGTTTTTGTTCCAGAGCTCAAGTTTGGTTCGAAGCATGCGGTAGGCCTGACTTGATAACAAAATAGAAACTCTATACCATAGTAGTCATCGTTTATGTGGGGCTCATTTTGAACCAGACATGATTATGCAACCTCATAAAAGAAAACTTCTTTAAAAAAAGGCTATTCCAATAATATTTCTTTCATCAAATACTGCAATGCCTAAAGACTTTCAGACAAATTATTTATTGGAAAAGAATTTTGTTCGCTACTTTTGTGGTTATGTAAGTAAAAAATGTTCGGAAATTCATACATGCACCGTATGTGTCACAAGCGTATCAGAATTTAGACGATTCGTCTTTATACTGTTACGTTAGAGCTTATGGAAATACGAATAAGGAAACCCTTGGAAACTTGGATATGCCGCATGAAAATTTTGTACAATACATCTCATTATTAGAAACATTATTCCAAATGAATTTTGAGAAAGTTGCTACGGAAGATAATATTGTTGAATCACTTATAAACTGGCTTATAAATATTAGTCAAACAACAGAGTTTGTACATCCTTGTGTTGATTTCCCAATAAAATATTTAATAAAACTTTCCTATATTTCACATCATTTGTCAATAAAAATTTTAAAAATCATAACAAAATAAAAATTGTAATATGGAAAAACGAATGAATATTTTGTATAAGACTATTGTTTTATTCACTCATCAGTGTACTGTTCTACAATATTTAAGAAAAAACATTTAACACGTTCAAGTCAGTTTAAAACTTATGCCACCTACGCCTATGGTGAAATGAATCGTAAAGCGATCCGTTCAAGGTCATCAAAAGCTCTGGCAATTTATAAATGAAATTTATCAGAGTTATACTACTGGTTCGTTTTTATACTGTGATATAAACCATTGGACGGCGTTTGTCATCAATAGTATTAACAATCTCTCTCTATTCACATCGACTTGGGAAAGAGTATACTGTAATTCCACCTTTTAATCCATTCATTGTGTTGCCCTGCTGCTGTCCAGCAGACGCTACAAGTCCGTTGGCTGTGCGCTGTGTATTTTGGAGGTGTTTGTGGTAATATTTTTCTTGACCCCCCCATCCCTAATCTTACTTAAGATTTTCCAATATTTTTGTTTTGGGTGTAAATTTGTTGGATTTATCAAAAAAAACAATTTGCTCGATCACTTTTATTTAAGACTAACAAAGGCTAGTAGTAGGGAATATTACCGTAATCTTTTGTCAAATTTTATTCAAGACACGTTTTTTATATTAATTCAACTGAAGTTGACGCAATTTTACATCGTTACATTCAATTTAACGTAAATATTTGTCAGTATCTCTCCTCTTCTAAAAGTGAGATTTTGTGAGACTCGGCTCTATCCCCTCTCCCCTCCCCTGAACACTTCACGTAATTAATAGACGACTCCTTTCCTACCCCGGAAATTTTTCATTTTCCTCTCTCATAAGATATTTGATATAATATGGCAGTCTCGGTCTGAGTGTTCGCATAATTTTCGCCACTTTTGTCTTTCTGATTATTACAAGGTGTGATAGAGAAATACTTGAAAGATCTGCCATTAGTGCCCCAAAAAGCTGATAACTGTGAATTCTCTTTAAGTATAGCTCTTAATCTTCAATAAAAGTGAGGCTATTTAACGCAAAGTTATTTAAAAAATTTGTTTATATCGTGGACGCTTCTGACGATCGTTCCATCAAATGCTGGAGAAATAGGGTTCAAATTATTATATTTCATTAGCCCAATACACTGTGTATACTTTGAATTGTTACAATATTGCTTTTCTCTAAAAATTTCAAGTTTCTGTTCATTCTCTAATATCCACTCTATAATGAGGAGTTTATGTACTAGAATACTTTACATAGTCCAAAACCGCGATCGGAATGCGAATACAAACTAACTTGAAAACTTTTTAGTCGCAGTCTGTTTTTGATATTTCAAAGCCCCGAGAACTGATCTGCTTAAACACCAAAAGAGGAACATCGCACCAGTTTGTGGCATTTCGAACTTATCAATCCTCCTCGTTAGAGAATAGACAGTGACTGAAATGAAAACTTCCACATCGTCACACAATCCCAACAAAATGGATCAGTGAAATGTAGGAAATATCAGTTTCCTATAAAATATATAAGGATTTACTTTTCCAGCAATTTCAATTACCTACTAACTGGGTTTAGCTATTAAACAAATAAAGTCCTATCGATATACGACGAAATTACACCACTTACGTTTCCTGTTTTCGTTTAACGTTCTGAGATCGGAAATTTTATTTAAAACAAAATTTGGCTTGGATTTGGTCTGGTGAAATGATATTTAATTATACAGTAGGGTGGAACGAAAATTAACGAAAAAACAAAAAAGTTTAATAGTGTTGTGTCATAGTTGAAAAAATATGCTTCTTGCTATCAGAGTCAAGTATACGAAAAAAAAACCCAGTGACTTTATATCTAGAGGTTCCTCAAGGGGATGCCATATTTGATAATATATGGCTTTGAGCCTCTTAACTAATATTTATCATTTTTTTCAATTTTTGTAAGATGGTCATGACATACATATTAATGTGCTGCTTAAGGTTGTAGAAAATAACCTACCAAATCTCAAATTGAAATGTCAACATTTTAAGGTTCCTCAAATTTCCTTAAATATAGCAAAATGGTACAAAAAGACGAATTTTAGTTAAATTTTAATTTTATTAACCTTAAGTTCGGAATAATAAAAAACATAGCAATAGCTCTAAAACTTGTAGGTAACTAAACTAACTAACATTACTCTACTCATTTCTATTTCTAAAGTAGTCAGATTTTTTTTCAAAACATGGCAACATTTGTCTTGACTGAATCCTGTTTTTAATAAACCCATCCCGATTATTCTGACCACACACCGCAGCTGATGCTTCAGTTACCAGGCGAACGCAACGTTCTACAAGGTAATGATGGAAAATCAGAAGGACTTATGTTAGATACTAAATCGAGGTTGATATCCATATCAATTGTCATTGGTGGTTCAGTAGTACTTACTTCGATCCAAGAAATCATCTCAGAATAATGCTTGGCATCAAAACGAATCGCAGGGATATTAAATTCCCGTATCGTTTGTCTACCTTCACTCCTCGCCTTTAGAATACGTCGTATAGCAAGTTCCTTGTATAGCGGATCTTCATCCGTAAGCATTGACAACAATATGTTCTCCGGATGAGCAAAAAATGCATTACGTTGGATAACGGGATAAATAATTTTTTGAACCTTTTCAGGTAGTATGCTACATGATTGGATCAAGTGGAATAAGTGCCTTGATCCGTCACAACATGATGGCTGAAGTTTCACTCTAAACCAGAATGGGGCATAGACTTTAGATATGTAAGTTGCCAACAGGCAAAGATTTTCATCTGGAACGTTAGTTGCTACGTAAAGCCTCATAACTCGGTTAGCTGTTGTGAGCCATCTAGAATGTGACAGTTTACCTGGATTTCTTGAGGCCAAAGAATCAGATACATTTCCAGTTTCAACCGATTGCACTATGTCCAACAAATACTGCTGATCTGTACTTAAATCAGATCCGTTGCCATCCAGCTGTGGTAGATCTGATTCTATTCTTTCAAAATTTTCTACTGAAAGATTTTCGCAAGATTCTAGTTTTTGCCCAATTGGACCTTTGTGTCCGCGGGGACCTGAAGTTTCGCCATCAATTTCTTTAATCAGATGTCGCAGGGGAAGCTCATTAAAGTGAAATAAGCAGATGAGCCATTGCAAGGGACGATTGAGCTCTTTCTCTAACAAACGAATTACCCCGTTTTTTGCTCCAGTATTTACTACCGTTCCGTCTGATCCAACAGCAATTAGGCCGTTTAAATTGAAATTTTGTTGTAAAAAAAGTAGAATTGATGCTTTTATATTTGATGCTGAACCACTTTCAGGAACGACGTGTCCTATATATTGGGAACCTGGTTCATTTACAAGAGATATATGTTCTTCTGTAATACGCCGGCGTTTTTTTGAAGTAGTTTCATAAATTAGTGTTTGGTCCTTTCTGCCGTCAAAAAATAATCCTATAATAGCAGGTTTTTCTGTGGTTTTGGCCATACAAAGTTCTCGTTGTACTTTTCGCGCTCTTCTGATTTTCATTCTATCTATTGTCATTGCGGCATTTGCTTTTGATAAAACACCCGTATCTTCCAAAACAGCATTAACTATTATAGCTGCTGCACGATCTGACACTCCGGTTCTGTCACAGGCAAGTGCCACAGATGGCAATTTAATCCTCATTTGTGATAAAATTTTGTTTTCAGGATTTGTTTTGTCTAAAAAGAAGAAATTGGTTTTCATGTTTTTGCAGTTTAAAAAAATTATAAATTGAAATTACCTAAGACATCATCTGGACCTCGATCTGAGCTTTTATCAAGAAGATCGTCTTTCTCTTTTTGGCTGAGGGCAGATGCTACCGATTCCGATCTTGAATTTGAGGTGGTTGTCGTTTTTGATTTTGTTTGACCTAAACAATAAAATCACTATAATTTTTTCAAATAAAGATTAAATAAACTTACGTAGATTTTTAACAATACTGCTATCAGATTCAACTTCCTCCTCTTCATTGTCCTCACCACTAGTACTAAATTCTAAAATTTTCTCCGGCACATCTGAGTAACTGCAAGTAGGTTTTGGGTCTTCTTTTTTAAAGGGAAAATTTTTTCTGTTCATAGTCTTTGCAATTTTCGTGGTGACTTTTATGTCTACTGTTCCAATAGCCATTAATCTCTTAGTTCTTTGGTCAGTGAGAAAGGCTTGTTCTCTTTGGGGTACTTTTTTTGATTTTTCACACTTACATGTTTGAAACTCACACTTGCAAGCAGCTATATCAAATAACTTAGAGGCCTCTTCTTTAAATGAGTCTAATTTTAGTCCAATCGTTTCGGTATCCTGCCTGCTTTTCAAATTTCTCTGAATAAGTTTATAACGTTGATGAAACTTTTTGATTTTGTCCCATATTCGGTTTTTACTCACTACAGGAATTGAAGCTTTGAGCCAAATTTCTTCAATTTTCGGCACAGTTTGTTTCAGAATCTCACAAACAGAAGGATCCTTTCCGGAATACCTTTCCTTCAAGTCATGTTGCACAAACAAATAATGACACATAACATCGTTAAACGTTGGCAAAACTCTACCACTTAATAACTTTGGATATCCAAAAACAATACACTTGTCTCTACTTCTAGTTGTCATTATTATTTTCACACCTTAAGACGACGTTAATATTGCTGTGGTTAACTCACGAGTCACAACCAGGTCACAAATAAGCCTGGCAATCGACACCAGAGATAATATGTCGACACTCGAACAAATTAATACATGTTATGACTTGCGCGGATTGCGAGGTAGCCCCGCTATCAGTGGCAGGTCATTTTAAGAATTAATAAGTGATTTTTGCAAAATTAGAAAAGTTTGAGGAACCTGAAGTCCTAGTAGTAGAGAAAAAATCTCTCAATATGGTATTTTAAGTTACTGAATATATATGTTTTCCGCTATGACAGCTTACAAAAAGATTTTATGTAATATTATATTAATTATGGCAATTTTATCGAAAATCGGTGAAATTCAGAAATTTTGAAGACTCTGAGGAACCCCAAAATATTAAAATCGGTCAGGGAACTTTTGCCACTTTTTTTTGTTTACTCATACGCATATTTTAAAAACTATGTCACACTACTTGGAGAAAAAAAGTTTTTTCGTTCCACCCTATTATACAGCATAGCGGGGGCGATCCTAATAGATCAGATACGAGAGACTAGAAGAAAAAAAATGGTTTTTATGTTGTTTTTCGCCTACCTTACGAGAGAATACCAAAAATAGAGCGGAAAGTATTGTTAAGCCGCCCAAGGGCGGAAAATTTATAGCGCCACGATTTTTGAAGTTACTCAACATCTGTCACTTGATTACTTTGACGTTTAACATCATAGACTTATAATATAAAGGAGACCACATTGTTTACATTTTGAGGCGATCAATCATCAGTCTATCTTTCAATTTTATCTCTCTTCCTCCAGATTGCGTCGTTGACAGATCTCCATAATTTCGAGAAAGTATTTCGAAATAATTTAAGTATATTTAAAGAACTGGAGAACACTGCTTTTATAATGCATATATTGAATAAAAACTTCCATAGACCATTCAATTTTGAATTGATTGATCCTTACATTACTAAATAATCACTAAACTTTGCAAATATTCCTAAATTAAAAACGAACAATGAGTACAAAACAGCGCTTTGGCAACACCCCATATGTTTTAGTACTTTATTGAATGACTAATAGTATACGCGTAGTTTTGCTATGTTGCCGAAGTGATATAGCTCTTTTAGTGCTTACTTTACTATTATAAGGTGTTTTTTTAGTACTTATTGTGGAAATTTTACTTTGTTTGGCCAACCATGGTAAATTCTTGTGTGGTCTGTAAGAAAGTGGAACATTTAAACCCAAATTTAACTTTTCATAGGTAGGTGAGGTTATCTTTTTAGTGGCGTGGCGTGGTATAAGTGTTTGTAAATATCAGAGGTGTAGAAGAAGGGTTTTGGTGTCTCTTGGTGTTAATTAAATAAACCACTACCAAATTAGTATACAAAATACATTATCTGAAAAATGTAAGACTTATTGTGAAAACCACATAGTATTTGTATTATTGTTGAAATCAAATATGACACCCAAACGAATAGCGGGCAGTCTAACATTCGGACAGGACAGTCTACTAGTACATCATAAGTTATCAAATTTTCATATTTTGTGTGCTTTTTATATATTTTTCATTTGTTCATATTTATATTAAAGTAAGAATATTTATATTGTTAATATCGTTTAAAAGTTGCGAAGTTTGAACTATTCAATCCAAATGTGAATCATCAACCTGATATCTAATGGAATGAATTAAATTTTCTTAAGCACCAGTAGTCACCGAACAAGTAGCTGTGACTACCAATGTTGGTATATGGTTTAGAGTACCTTGTACTAGGTATTATTTCAAAACTGGATAAATAAATACATATAAGTATTTCAATTCATTATTCATTTATATACCCATATCACTCTTTTATTTTGTTATTGTTTCACGTTTTAACTTGTTTATCGATTTGTCTATACAGTTTTTTTGTAATATTTTGAATGACAATAAAACATTTCTCTCTTTCCTTGCCTTATTACATCCTGATATCATGATCCAATAAAAAAACGTGATATATTTAATTATTGATGGTAGATTTTGAACCGTACCCCACTGGTGATGAAAATCAACAGCCCAATTACACTGTTGTCATTTTGAGCACGCGCCCGACAAGGACTATGCTTTCTTTCTTGCACTTATAGCTTTTTTTAAAACAATAATAGATCGCCTTAAAAAGCATTTTATCAATGAAATATTTTGTCTCTGGTATTTATAAGTCTATGTTTAACATGCATTTTTCATATTCTCCCATTTTTTGGTTTATTTGGTAGAAGAAAAACAGGTGTGTATCAAACATGCACGAAATTATTTAGCAGACCTTAACTAATATCAGCCGCCTCCACTGCGCTAGGCTTGCTCGTGTATCTGTATCTGTAGAGAAGGGAGGGTGAGTGTGTAGGCTCACAGCACTTAGGCCACATGTGACCCATTGTACATCCTCCCAAGGAGTTGTCCTCCTAGGTCATTGTCTATCCTGTCCTTCTCAGGAAGGTGGACAGGTCACTAGGAGACATCTCCTTTATATCGGCAGGTGTAGGCCAAGACACACCGAACACACACTCTCTTATTGACGATAACTCCGGACACTCGCATAAGACATGCCTGACAGTTTCATCTTCCTGTTCACACATCCTGCATAGAGGTGTGTCCACTAGCCCCATAGTATGGAGGTGTTTCTTTAGTTGACAGTGACCAGTCATAAATCCTACTGTTAAACGTAGGTTTTTCCTGGTCATCGCCAAATATTTCTTCGGCGCCAGCTTCCCAGGGTCGCCCAGGGTGATCCTGGCAAGACTGCATCCTTTGATTCCATCCCATCTCTTAAGGGATTGAGCATGGGGGTAACGTTTGGCTAGTTCCGCAATTGTCGAACTCGTTAGGCCGTAGGTGTCACTGGGTCCTAGAATTTTCAGTCCAGCGGCTTCCCTGGCTAAAGAATCAGCAATGCGATTTCCTCTACTCCTGTCGTGCCCTTTAACCCACCTCAGAATAATATTGTTATCTGCCGAGGCGTCAGCTAAATCTTGGTGCCAATCTAGTACTAGCCTCGATATAACACGTTGTCTGTTCAAGGCTAATAGGGCTTGTCTACTATCTGTGCAGATTATTATGTTTTTGCCAGAAATTCCTCTTCTGGTTAGTTCTTTTGTGGCAATTGAGATACCAGCCAGTTCTGTTTGAACCACGCTGGTATTGTTTCCCATTCCCCACTTAATCTTTAGCTTAGTGCTCTCGAGTAAACTCCACATCCTGAGCCTTCTTTCATTTTTGAACCATCTGTATATATGCGTATTGCATTTGCAGCATCTGACTCTGTGTTCTGTTTTATTTGAATTTTGTAGGGTTTGTTAAGCAAAAACCTGGGTTCAATTGCATCGTTGGCTGCCTGCAGCAGAGGTAGCGCAGTGAGCGCTTCCTGCCATAGGTTTAACCTCAATTGGCCCACTCCAAATTCGGGGTTTACAC
Organism: Galerucella tenella; assembly: GCA_910591685.1. Lineage (NCBI taxonomy): Eukaryota > Metazoa > Arthropoda > Insecta > Coleoptera > Chrysomelidae > Galerucella > Galerucella tenella. The sequence continues at coordinate 12,548 of CAJUYH010000207.1, read as the reverse complement.
CAGCCGTGCGCAATCGTACCAGGGCCATTAACGCAACCTCCTTGACGTGCAGGTCCAGAGGGATCAGACCAGCAATTAGTTCCATTGCTGCGGTTGGTGTTGTTCTCATGGCTCCTGTGATTGTGTTTAAGCAAGCCATTCGATGAATTTGATATAATTTTTGGATGGCCGTTGCTTGTAGAACCTTCGGTCCCCATGCAATTGCTCCATACGTTAACATGGGTCTTATTATTGCAGTGTAGATCCAGGTGACCACACGGGGTGACAGACCCCATGTGCTTCCCACTGTCCTCCGACAGTGCTCATAAGCCACATATGCTCTTTTTGCTCTGCTGTGTAGATGAGAGTTCCATGTTAGTTTCCTGTCCAGGGTAATACCAAGGTATTTTACCTCTTCCGAAAAGTTTAGTTTGCTTTTGAAGATTTCAAACCCAAAAAACTTCTTTTCCTGGTGAAAAGGACCATCTCAGTCTTTCTGGGATTGATCGACAGTGAGTGTTCCTTACACCATTTTTCAATTAATTTAAGTCCATCCTGCGCTCTATCGCACAGTGTGTTCACAAATTCGCCAGTCTGCAAGATATCTATGTCATCTGCGTATACAATTGTGTAGAATCCATTGTTGTTGAGGTGATTAATCAGGGAGCTCGTGTATCTAATAGGTTTGGAGTGCTGAAGCTTATTTTCTGCCCTTGTGGCACAATATAGGTACTATTCAAGTCTTTTAATTGCACCAATGCTATGAAATGTGCGTGTATAGTATAAGCGTGATCTGGTTCTTACTGGCAAGTATTAAACCTATCAATTACAACAATTCACTTTTTTAAACTTCTTAAAATTGAATCTTAGAAGCTTGGAATTATAAGGCACGATTTATCTATATACAGTGTGAAACAGCCAAATGGAATGAATTCGACAACGAATAAATGAGAGGGTGTTGGAAAAAACGCTTGGAAACGTCGTTTGTATTTCCAAATGTGCATTTTTTTCAAAATAGTATATTAAAGTATAAGTGGATATTGAGGTCTTTAAAACACGCACGACGGCGAAGCCGGAGTGCTCGAAATGGAGCAAGTGTTTTAAAGACCAGTTATCCACGAAAACTTCACGCTATTTTTTTTTATTGGTGCACTTTGAAATGGAATTCACAGATGGAAATAAGAATTAAATGTCAAATGGTTGAATTCGTGATGTATATGATGTATACCTTGCGTTGTCATAGAAATGAGAAAAATATAAACTAATTTGTATTTTGATGAAAGTTCAACCTTATTGAGTTCTGTGAATGTCAATAGTATTAATTTAAATACCATTTCCTAAGATTTGAAAAATAGAAATATTAATATTTCAAACAATACCAACGGCACTTTCCATTTTAGTTTATAAATTTGACATTGTTAAATATTGTTCGAATGAAAGTTTTGACGTTACAAACTACTCCTGTCAGATCAATAATAAAAAAATTGTCATTTAGACATGATTTGGACCATAGATTAAGACTTCGTTTCTCGAGTTGTTGATGTTGCCACGGTAACTTTAAAACACGCGCGTGTTTTAAAGTTCAATTTAAACACGCTGAGGCGTGCTTTAAATAGGTAAAATGGTTCACCAATAAAAAAAATCATATAGTCTGCTTCATGTGACAGAGGCCAATACCAACTTTCTTTTTTGAATGCAACCCCCTGTATATTATTTATTTTTTTGATTCTTCAAATAATTCTACATATAAATCATGTACATGGGTTATTCATTATAAATTACCTACCTCCTGTCACCGTTACTATTGCTTTTAGAAAAAAAGTCTTAGGTATATAAAAGCTGTTTGGTTACAGCTGAATTAACTTAGTATATGCATCCAAAAGTTCAGTTTTGAAATCAGAGAAAAAAACCAATTCAAAAATGTAGCCCCTTAAATTTGCACGCTACTGAACTTTTGAAAGCATATTAAGAAAATTCAGCTGTAACCAAACAACTTTTATTTAAGACTTTTTTTTGTATATTTGAGAATATTTTGGTTATTAGACTTTTCGCCGAGTACTAGTTCTAGATTTTCACTTATGTTATTGTCTCGTCTTGATTGTTGAAACTTCGGGTATTCGATTAATAAATGCTTGGCAGTGAGCTGTGTGTTGCTGAAGTAATTTGTATTGCATTTTCAAATTAAAATTTAAGCCAGAAAAACAGTGCTTTTATTAATTCCCCCAAGAATCTTTTGAGCATGTTTTGTATACATTTATTTGATTAATAATCTTATGAAACCATACAATAATTAACAATATTTAGCAGAAAAAATCACAAAAATGTTACACAAAGAAAATAGAGACCGTAAAAATAAAGTATGCGATATTTTTGTCGGGATCGCCGAGTTGTACCACAAGATATCAGGCAGGTATAATTCTACCGTCGAGTTGTACCACCTTACTCACAACCGACTACTCAATTAGCAAAACTAGAAATGAATAGTAACCACCCATCACAAGTTCGATTAAGCGGGTGAAGATTGGGTGAAATTACTGAGAAAATAATAACAAATATGCGCCTAAGTACAATTTATTATTAGTGGTACCTACTGGCTATTCCCTCAATAAATACGGCTTATGTGTAATTTCGTAATGATCCATCTCGATGGTCAGTATAATCCCCAATAAAGGCGAAATGGATTAACTCAGGTAGTCGTGGTACAACTTGGTAGTCCCCATTTTTGTCTGTGAGTGTATAAACATAATATGTGAGCCCAAGTTAACGTGTTTTCATCCCGATAAATTTCAATTGAACTATGATCTATTTTTTTAATACAGGCTCTGGTCTTGATTATAATATTTTCTGACAGCCTTTCATTCACACTATTTTAATTGCGTTAAAACGATCTCCACAGAAGCGGTTTCGTTAAAAATCACCCTTTTTGCTGCTTATTTGCAGTGGAAGGAAAATTAAACAAGGTTATAAAGCGTTAGCTAATCTTTTTTTATGTTATGTTTTTTCTCAGTGTACGTATATGGTTAAAAATTACTTCCTTTGTAATATTTTGTAGCTTTCTTATTCGGAATATAAAAACAAGTATTTTTATGGTGGGTTATAAAGCGTTCGTGAGTTGTTCGTTCCGTTCAACGGAAATAAAAGGCAATAAGGGTTTCTTGCACCCGCCACCGTGCGCCGACTGGGGTGAAATTAGTTTTTGTTGGCAAGTTAACATAGTTATAGCAAAGTTAGAACTGTACAGAAATATTGATGGATTGGAGACTTCCCCACCTTTTATTGACTTCTATTGTTTGTTTTTAATTTCTTTGTTGAGCTAAGTAGTTTGTTGACAGGTAGCAAAGAGTCGCTTTTACCGTATTTGTAGGATTGAAGTTTGATGTTTCGGATGAGCTCAATTTTTTAGGCGTCTTTTGGATCGTAACTTTACTATGGCTTATAATGTAATCCTAAGCCGATTCATGAATTTATCGACTAAGAAATTGTATCAAGAAAGTAGGTTGCATTTTCTATTTCCACAAAATTTCATACGGTGAAAATAGATTATATTTGACAAAAACGTAAATGTACTTACCTTTGGGTCAGAACAATATTGTGGACACACGCAACGTCCTTCTGAAGTTCCGTCATTTTCACATTCCGAGTGGAAATCACATTTTTTATTCTCGCATCCGTCTGAAAAAGAGAAAAAATATAAATATGTGTAGTTAATATTTTCCAATTGTACCAAATAAGAATAATAAACAACTCTAAGAAGTTTTGAAATTAAAATTGGCGTTGACCGTTTGACGTTTCTTGATATGTCATACCCATTGCCATTATTGTCCTTATCAATCGTTATTTATGTGTACAAAAAAACATATTTCTTCTGTTATATCTACATTAGGAACTATTGTGTTAGCTTTGGTGGAGCTTTAGTTACTTTTGCTTGAAATGCCACATCAGTTCTTGACCACAGAATATGCCGACATAATTTTTGTTTATGGATTCTGTAATTGGGATGGTAGATCTGCTACTGGAAAATATCACAGAAGATTTCCTGATTGTTGAACTTCCAGCCATCCAGCACTTGGGTGAGCAATTATTATTTGCGAGAAAATGGCACTATTCCCAGTGAAAGAACAGAACAGCATGTATATGAAGCGCAGGAAGATGGCATTATTGACACTGTGACTATGAACCCAAAATGAGCACTAGACAAGTAATTCGAGAACTCAATGTCACTCAATTGAAAGTAAGTCGAGTCTTACAAAAAAATAATCTATACCCATATCAAATTCGAATGGTTGAGCGACTATATCCTGGAGATGAAATATATAGGTTGGAATTTTGTATATAGATTAAAAATCATCGACCAACGCTGTACAGGATGCAATTTGCAGATAAAGCCCAATTTACAAGTGACGGGATAAAGATTCCCGTAATTGACAAAAGGGCAAAAGGAAATTCCCATGCTATTCGAGAATTTCGTTCCCAGTTAAGGTTTTCTGTTAACGTGTGGATTAGTGTCATAATGACCAATTAGTAGGTTCTAACTTTATTGATGAAACTTTAAGAGGACAGGACTACAGAATATTTAGCCAAATTTGCTTGCCCATGCAAGCATTGTTATCCGAAGGATGTATTTTAGGCATAATGAGGCATCCCCCAACTTTTTACTAGCAGTGTGACATCATGATAATGTATATGGCGACAGGTGGTGAGGACGTGCAGGTCTTTTTTCATGGCGACTTAGATCCCCTGATTTCAATCTCGTTGATTACCATATTTGGGGACGATTGAAGCTACTGGTATATTGATAACCGACACTAATTAATTAATAGAACTATACCTATTTCTAATACCAACAGAAACGATCCACAGAGTATCCATAATTCAATACGGAAATTAACAATTGACAGGGCTCCATTTCGATAATGTACAATAAATTATTTTCATTTTATTACCATTATTGTATTTTTTTCAGTACTTATTTATGCGTTTATCCCAACTACATAGTTTCAGTTATTATTTTAAAATTGTTGTTCGACAAAAATAACGGAATTGGGTGTTTATAAAATTCTATCAAGATAATTTTGGAAAATCATGTAACTAACATTATCTGGAATGAGATGTTGGCTACAAATAAATAAAAAACTTACTGCAAGGACCTTTATAAAGGACACTAATATTCCTTCTGTGTTTACACGCCTCCAATTTAAGCTTACATTCATTGCTGTAGGAAATTCCGTCGGAACCGCAAATTGGTTCGAATTCTGCGGGACAATCTGGACATTCGCAGTGTGCCGTCCCAGCTCTTTCCACACAAGTACCTCCAAATTGACATTCGTGCTCGCTGCAAGGACCATTTTCACCGCATATTCCTGTGGGTGAAATGCACATAATATAATATAAGCCATTCTAATTTAGTGCGTTATTGTATTATGGCATTATGGTGATCAACCTGAGAAATACGGTAAGTGTTCAGCATCTTGAAAATTTCATCTGTTTTTAGTCTCAAATGCTTCTATTTCTATGTAAGAAAAATAATTGTGTTCTTTTTTAAAGGTAACAATCTGCTCATTTTCAATAATTTGATTATAAATCTTTTCAAATTAACGAAATTCAATTTTGGATGAATTTTATATTTAAGAGTAGACTGCTGAAAAATATAAAAGATGCATTTGAGTGTCTATTATTTCTATCAACAAAAAGTGTAATCCATTTCAGCTGATCAATATATATCCGGTAAAACAAGCAGACTACTACTATTTTAATGTCATCAGAAGTTTAGACCTCTGAAGGTTCATAGGAGTTTTTAGTGAGCCTTTCAATAAATCATTGGAAGGACGAATTATTTTCTTAAATAAAATTACTTAGCACAAAAAAGAACCTCCAACCAACATCTGATTGATGATAGATCGATAAATACTAATGTCCTATGTTTATTTTTCTGGTCTACTAATTGTCATTCTTTGAATCAGTCTATTATTGAAAATACAGTTCTGGCTCACCTGCGTAAGCTATTTCAATATTTGCACGCGTGACACAAGCTGCTTTTTTCAGTTCGCACTCCGAGGTGTACGTTCTTCCATCTTTGGAACAAATGGGTCTCATTATTGGCTCACAGCTGTCCGGACATTGACAATGGGCTATCCCGAATTTATTGATAATGCATTCCTCTCCAAAATTACAGCGAACACTCATACATGGATTAATACCTGAAAAATAAAAATTAGAAATTATAATTATAGATACGGTTATAGTACAAACCAAAAATACTCTCTATATATTCAAACAATATACACAACAACAAGAAGTGAAAATACTTTCATGTTGAATTGACAAAAATATATAACATTGAAGGGGACATCTAGCTCTGGCATACACTGAGAATCATGATAAATGCTTACAGCTTCACTCGAATCACACCGAGAAAAAGTATTATAACAAGAAGTTTTGTCCCATCGAATGTAGGTATTATATAGGTATTTTTCCAATAGTAGCTACTTCTGCACTCTTAGCTTACAATATACACGTGAAATAGATCCTCTGAAAAAGTAATTTCAACCCACAAGCAATCTTTAATCGAATTTGGGTTGACCATAAGAAAAAGGCCTACAAGTGATTGTTTGACATACAGATCACGTAATTTCTCATGGAACCTTCCTGGATTACACAAGTACGACAAGGAAAATATGAGAAAAACAGCTTGAAAGAGAGAGAAAGTATAACTGTTTGCGCGCATCGGAGGCGTGCACTCAGGTCTAGGGGATGGCCGAATGTTTATTGTCCGTTCTGAATACCACCTACTAGTGAATTCTCTTTCTCTCTGTAAAGGACAATCAACATCGGCCATCCCCTAGACCTGGGTACACGCCTTCGATACGCGCGTACAGTTATACTTTCTCTTTTTTTCAAGCTGTTTTTCTCATATTTTCCTTGTCGTACTTGTGTAATCCAGGAAGGCTCCATAAAAAATTACGTGATCATGACGACTTATTCAAAAGATGGCTACCGCAGACTCGTTTCTTTTCGAAATTTCGCTTCTTCAGTGTATTCTTTGATATGCTTTATTCACAATGACGTTGCGAAACACAATTTTGTGACGCTGTAGTTTTATTCTTCACTTTGAGAAAACTATAAATGTCAATCTGGCAGTTCTGACAGTCAATCTGGCAGTGGATGTGCCTCCACTTATTACTACTTTTGACAGTGATGATGAAGATAGTGATGATTTTGTGGTGGAGTAGTGAAAATCTTGTGTTTTTTTTTGTATATTCTTATCCAATTTGCTTTATTCCCATCTTTTCAAAATCACTAAATAACTATTATTAACAATAGCTGATCTCAATCATATTTTTTTTGCATGTGAGGATCGACTGACAGAAAGAACAGAACTTTATAATTCTCTCATAGCCTACAACTTTCCCATGCCTGTTAATTTATGTTCACTTCTGGCAAAAAACGAAAAGGTTATTTTTGACCTACTTATACGTTTTGTTAATGATGCTAAACTTGAAATATAGACTTTTCCTTCAGATTAATATCTAAACTTCCTATTCTCCCTGTGGTTAATGGACACCGTCCGAGACCATCTCTCTCTCTCACACACACACACACACACAACTATTATTAAAATAATTGGGTACAGTTATTTTAAAATAGACAAATTAAAACAAAAAACGGCCTCTTGTTTTTTTTTAATTCAATGAAGACTGCCGAATAACAGGGTGGATTGTTTTGAGTGACACACTCACAAAAAAGGAGAGTAAGTAGTTCTGAAATTATCATGGAATTACTCCATAGGTACCTATATAAATGTTTAGATTAAATAATTGTATTGTAATAACCAACTAGTTCACCTATTTCAAATAAAATGTATATTCACAAGTTATTGTTTTCATTATTAACACAAGAAAAACTTTGAAATACAATATAAAATCAGGTAGGTAGTGACTTAACGTAATTGTCATAGTCTTCAAATTATTGGCAGGAGGAGCAGAGACTTTGAGCAGGTAATTCCAGTTGTTGATAAAGAAATGTTGACTTGATATTTCATTATTTCAATTTGCAATGGTGGATTATCACAGCTATATAAAAAAAGTGTAATAACACACCTACATGTAGCCAGCTACCGGAGTCGATATATTTTTGTGAATAACACCTCACACAAAATTAAAACTGACAAGGTGTGCATAATATGAAACAGAGATACGAATGAAACCATGAAGCATCTTAATTCAACTGCCCAATGTATGATTGTGTAGGAAATAGACTCATAAGGTCACAAAATTATTCAGATGATCTAGATTCACTTCTTGTTTCAAATGATGTAGCAGTGATGACACAAAAGTATACCTTCATAAGTGGAACGATTAATATCAGACCATCTACATAATCGTTATCTAAATTCTATACATATAAACGACCACAGTATCTCTACATTAATAATATTGATAAAATGGGAGATTTTCAATTTTTGTATCTTGTAACACAATTTTATTTTGTGTATTCATATTTTTATATCTCATACTGAATATAATAAATATTGTATAAAGAAACAATATTTCAATTTGCATAAAGATGATTGAAGCTTGTATTGATTCCTTTCAGCGTAAACCCTTGCAGTGCTTTTGAAGATGGTTCTATGTTTTATCTATGAACTACAGTTCGTCAGAATGATTGGTTTCTGTTTCTTGTATCTTATCCATAAATAGATATTTATATAAAATTAATCAAGCCTATCATACAAACCTTTTATTTCCAAATAAATATTTTTGACTCACGCTCTACGGAGCACGGACCAATGAAAAAGAAGAACTGTCAATCTAACATCGGATTGAAATTTTTACTTTTCGTTAAGTGAAGAAAAAACTACAGCTTGGCAACATCACAATATTTTGTTTTGCAACGTCATCGTCTTTTTATCGTGAATAAACTATACATACATACATACAGGTGCCTAATAGTTGAATATGCATGACATATTTCCCACCTTGGTTACCTGGTACCTAACAGCATAAAGCTGGTAGTTATTCGTGTATGTCCTAGCTGTAGTCTGTAAATCTCCATGTTAGTAGGATCCATTTGGTATAATTTTGAGACGCATATCGCTCCTAGATTAGTTTTGTTGCAACAGTATATTTACTTTTTCTTTTACATATATCTTTTTATGTACTTGTATTGGTTTTGTACATCACCTTCCACCTCTTCACAACTCGCTTCAACATCTGCCTGCTCAGCTAGTTTAATCCCTTGTACCCCAATATAAAAATTACTTATCGCACTGATATACATAACATAAATATTAGAAATAGAGGATTATTAAGTGTTCCTTCCTTTGCGACAGAAATTTTCAGACGTTCGTTTAGTTACCAATTATATAGCCTTTACAACTCAATTCCTTCAGAACTTAAAAGCCATAGTGTTAAAAATTTCAAAGATCATTTTAAGACTCATCTTTTGCATTGTCAGAAATAAATACTTTATTTCTGAAATTTTACATAAAATAACTCATGGAGTATTTAGATTTTACTGGAAGATACGCTGTATTGATCCGGTTGAATTTTCAAGTTTCATTTTCCGAACTGTCGATGCTCGTGTTTTGAGTGTACATAGGTGCGTAAACATATCTATAGGAGTCATCCTAAATTATATGCAGTGTGTATAGCAATAGTTAATTTTCTTTTTTCTTTCCCTTTCTACAATTCAATTCTGGACTGGATAATTTTTTTTTTTTTTTTAGGGAGGAATGCATTCGCAATAAGTAGCTTAAAATTTTATATCAAATTAGAACACTTCTCTGTTTTAGGGTTAAGTGGAAGAATATTTTTGGTGGTGTTCAACACTAACAAAAATAAACTTCGCCCTTTATTTTCAAAAATATCTAGGTTAGTTATTCATTATTCTTGTATATATTTATTTGAAAATAATAAAGACGATTATTATTATTATTATTATTATTATAATTGGGAGTCCATATAAAATTGATTTATGCATCTTCATTTTGCAGTTATGTCACTGGGATTAGGATTTTTTGTATAAAAGGATCAGAGGAACAGTCATTTTAAATGGCGTTTAGCGAGATAAAAGAGTATGAACATAAAAACTACGTCTTCGGAATTGATGATTGACTTATCTTCATATTTCATAGCTTGCCAAATTGCAATTAATTCAGCTGTAAATACAGTTGTTGGAAGGGAAAGTCACCATTTGAAAGTAAGTAAGTATAATATGCACTACCAACATCGTGACTAGAGTTGGAAGCGTGGCTGTTTGGATATTTCTCCAGGGTGGACCGAAATCTGGATAAAAATAGCATTTGATTTGTTTCAGATTTTTGTGAAGACATTCGATCTTTACTTTCTCGCCCATGGAGAATTACTGCTATAGTAGCGACTGAACACATTGAGAAGTTGTACATTATAAGCATTAAGCTATTGGTACACTGGCAGGCGTACTTCAAAGTTAGTTTTGGTTTCATGAAAGATCAAGTTATAATTTGAATTTTGATTTCAGAGAAATTGATACCTGATGAAAAAATATATTATAATGGTAAACCAAAAAGTATGCTGATAAGGATTTACCTTTGTTCCTTTAGATAGCGCTGAAGTTCTTGACTAAAAAATTATCCAGCATTTAAATGGCCTTGCTAGTTATTTTGTTAATATGAAGTGTTTCATAAGCAAAATTCCACTTAAGGTATTAAATGGACTTTTATCTCAGAAAATTTTGTCACTGTTGGACGTCTTCTTATAAATTTCACAGCTCATGATGTAGCAGTATTCTATACATATTTTCCCAACTTTTTACAAAATCATTACTAATATTTTCTTGATGATTTGCAGTTGTACTTTTCGATATGTACTTTTTCCTATTCTTTTGGGAATCAAACCACAATGATGTTTTTTATTTTTTATTTCGACGTTGAAATAAAAAATAAAAAACATTATTGTGGTTTGATTACCAAAAGAATAGGAGAAAGAATAAGTAATGCCACAAGGAACTTACAGAAGATATTTCGATAAGTACTTATACTAATAAAAAAATGTCATTATAAGAGGTTTATAAACATATAGGTTGTGAAGGTGTGAAGTTTGTGTACCAAACCCATCCTTTTGACTCTTTCTTCTTTATAAGTATAACATAATTGATTAGGGAAGCTTTGACTTGCATATATCACTGAATTTAATCACCTGTGTCTTAGATACTGGCTGAATGGACATGGATTTCCAAGTGCCAAAAACAGAAAAAAAAACATATAGGTATACATAACCTAGAATAAAAGAAAATATTCACATGTGAAAAGACAATTCAAGCGATTATACCACGTCCACTAATAATTTGTCTCCAAGACATGTGAAACAGTTCGTGTGTAAAAGTTCAAGAATACAAAATCTCACATGTTAATTATTTCTCACAAATTCAAGGCCCCCTCTGATCCGTGGTGGGTGAAATGATCAATAGGAACGCAACACCATCACAAAACGTTAAAGCTGTTGTTTTGACGTGGAGACAATGAAATTTGTATGAAGTATGAATTCAAATGTTATAGATATAAAGTACGCCAGAAAAAAGACTTGATTATCAATTATCTTAGTTCCAGTTTCTTTTATTGGTATTATTGTTGGAAAGATACTTTTTGTTTGATTTTGTCAGGAATTAAATCTTTACCAGAAATCCTCGGGATTTATGTTTTTAAAAAGTTTTGTTGAAGTTGGTAGCAATAATAATAGAACGTGATATGCGACTAAAACAACAAACAAGCAAAGTCTGCAAACAAACAAGCAAATAGAAACCAATAAAACTTAAACTTGGTTAACTTAAATTGATTTTCCCCAGATAAATAATATTCAGCAGCCTTTAAATTTTCTTTCCGTGAAATAAGTTTATTTCAAATGGGTGCAGTTGAGAGGTTTGTTTGTTTCGAATGGAATTATCCCGGCAGCGGTTACTTAATAAACAGCTGTGGAACTAAAAATAAGTTCTGAAAAAAAATGATACGAGGAACGTTTGATAAAAGTGAGAAATGAAAAACAACAACAAAAATGAGAGTAAAAACTGACTAAAGAATATCGATAAGTTCATGGACTTATTAAAACTCGTTTTACATCGGGTATACTAAGAAAGGCTGCAGGCTGTACGGTATATGTTCCGGATCAAAAATTCTTTCGTTAAACGTACATGATGTATGGAACGAGTATGGATAAAATGAAGAAGACCAAACATTAAATAGAACCACCAGTATTTATGTAGTGAATTGAGGAAAAAGGAATGATAGATATTTACACAATTTGAAGGGTGGAATAAGTGGGAGTGATAACCAAGTATGGATTGGTCAAAAAAATAATAAAGAATACGTTAGAAGCAAGATATTTCAATTTAACGAGCAAGAGACAGTCACATTTCTGGCTATATGTCCCGAGTATTAAATGATGCTTCAATGGAAACAGCATTTGATTATGGTAGTATTCACATAATCTGTGGAGCGGTTTCGGCGTATTTGAGCCATCATCCTTGACAGTTGATATCCTTCAAAAGATTATGAAATCAAACAATTTTATTTTGTTAAATCTACATTATATTTAACC